>JBBPDC010145942.1:0-12876 GCA_037974485.1 Hemigrammopetersius urotaenia
AGATCTTTAAGTCCATCTCATGAAAAATCGGAGCAGAAACAAAGGTGTTGCGTTTATATTTTTGTTGAGTGTATGTTACACATTATCTACTTTACCTCTTTATCAAAGAATATCCATCTTCACCTTCAGTCAAGTATGTGAAGGTTGTGATGAATGCTTTCCTCTCCAGGTTTCCACTGGAAGCCCAGAATGCCCCAGCCGCCGGTCACATCGTGTCTAGCAATCAGCTGCGGTCCTACCTGAGTGCAGCACTTAGTTCTGCTCCTCATAATGTACTAGTCTTCCTTCAGGACAAGGTCAGTTTTGCTACTATCTCACAGCCACACACACAGTTGTTTCCCCTTCGGTTAAAACGATGCTGGAATTTGCTGAGATGGCAGAATGATTTTAAGGTCGTTTCACGTGGGTGTGAAAGGTGAGGTTCTAAATTTCACGCATCTAGTACAAATAAGGGGCACCAGCGTTTGTATGCTATGAGTGTGTGACAGCATAGCATTCAGCCTCAAATTAAATTTCTTTTGAGTCAGAGTTCCATGTGTTTTTCTCAGGCATTCATTTAGTAGCCAGAATAGCACATGATCTAGCACAAAATAAAATTACTGAGTAATCACTCAGTACAATTACCAGGAACTGTCATTACCAGGGACTGACATAAGTGGTAAGCAAAATGTGCACCAGTTTTCTAATTTGTGGGATCTAATTTGTGACTTCATACTACACGCACATATCACACTCTCACATTTCTCCATTATCAATAAAAGTGATAAGTTTGGCTGCTGGTATCAGGACATCCTCATCCTGTCATTCTCTCTCACACTCTCCCCTCTCTTTTTTTCTCTCTTTCTCACCCTCTTTCTCTCTCTTTTCACTCTCTTTTTGTCCTTTCTCTTTCTTTTATCTCTCTGTGTCTTTCTCCCCCCTTTCTGCACCCTCTCTCTCTCTTTCTCTCTGTCTCTCTATTTCTCTCTCTCTCTCTCTCTCCCTCTTTCTCTCTTTCTCAGTTAAGTGTTGATGACTTCACCATGTATGCTGGTGTGTTTGGGAACAAACAGGACAGTGCCTTTCCCAGTCTAGAAGTGAGTAAAAACATCAAACATGATCCACGTTCTTGCATCCTACTATTCTTCTGAGCCTTAAAGTACTATTTAATCCCAATTTCAGTCTCTAATCACTGTATTTCAGTTAAGATTCTTGTTTGCCCCTGGACAGTAAATGATGCTCTGCAGAAAGGTCCTAAGTTGGGGTGGAGGTTGCTCAGTGGGTAGGATACTTGCCTCCGGACCATAAGGTCACCTGTTCGAATCCTACCATCAGCACCACCACTGGGTCCCTGAGCAAGACCCTTAACCCCAAGTTGCTCCAGGGAGACTGTCCCCTGTAGTTAGGGAATGGAAGTCGCTTTGGATAAAAGTGTCTGCTAAATGCTGTAAATGTAAATGTAAATTGCCACCTTCATGCTTTAGCTTATAATTAACTAATTAGACAAGGAAAGAAATCACCAAACTGTGCTGGACACCAACCCTCCAGGACCTCAGACTTTTACAATGCTGGCATGCAGTTCTGACATTATTAACTATTTAAAATGATAGAAAACTCTGCCTAACTTTTTCGTTTCTAGTTGAACAATTTCCTCCGGGATAAATAAAGTTCTCTGATTCTGATTAATGGTACTATGGCTGTTATAGTTTTTTTCAGATTATATCTTTTCTGCTTCCAGGCAGCTTTGCAGTCGTCCTCCTCTCTCCTGTTACCGTCTGTGTCCTCCTCGACCTGTGCTGCGCTCCCTGCGATCCTTCAGGAGCAGCTGGACACGGCCCCACTCTACATGGACCCAGAGACTCTAGCCCAACTGCGACTCAATGCCTCTCTCCCTGCCCTGCTTATCTTCCGCCTCCCATACAGCTCTGGGTCAGTGTCCAACACTCACTCTGCTCCCCTTTACCGATCACAAAGGACATTTTTAAAATCTCATAGAGCATTTGTGCAGCATACAATCTTGATTTCAAATGACAGTTTGTAACACCTTCTACCCTATTCATCACTGAATAGGCACTGAATTCTTAGTTTGTATTTCTATTGTTGTTTTGTGCAGACAGTCATGGTTTCTAATAAGTGGAAGGTTTATGTATAATCTCACTTTATCTCATCAATGGCTGCCATTGAGATAACAAACTGATTAATCGGAAAAGGGAACCATTTTTGTTAAGACTGCTCAGTAACCCAGCAAGACTTCTCAGTGTAAACAGACTGTTTCTCTGGTAGGACTGACATGATGTCTGCAAAGGAGGTTCTCAGTGGTAATGGTAAGTATTGTTCGGTTGTTTTATCAGTGTAATGACTGGACAGGCCTTCCACTTAATCTGTGCCTTATTTGAACATTTTGTGATTCAGATCGAAATATATTCCTTGATTGACTAATTGCAATGTTCACTTTCTTCCACAGTTAAAAAAGTATAATGTTCAAATGTGTTTTTCAGATGAAGTGATCGGTCAGGTGCTGAATATCATGAAAAGCCAGTCTGTCCCTTACACAGCTGTGTACACTGCTCTCAGACCCTCACGGGTAAGCAACATACCTAAAAGCCTAAGTGACATACTAAAGTGCGCTAAACTGTACATTTCTAGTTTTGTACAAAATGATTACAGTAACAGTATTTACTACACACTTAAACATAGAATTCACAGAGATGGGATTTATACAATCAGAGTAGTGGACAGTAGGTAATTCAGCCTGTAATTTTTTAAGCAGAGGAGCAGGACAAATACAGCCAGGGTGGATCTAGAAAGTAGCATCTGTTAAAAATAACTTGTCTGAATAGGACTTATAGCTAAATAGGGAAATTACATGAGGGTGTGACCTGATAATACTTCTGAAAATATTTGTAATATTCACTTTTCAAAAGCAGCTTATACTGTTACCTAGAAAGACAAAAAAGCACAATACATAGACTTTTAAATGGCTGCTGTGTTTTAGCAAGGCAGTACACCCTTTATATAATAATATGTATATGCAATACATTTCCATTACATGTTAGCTGCATTAGCCACAGCAAGCACATCATGATCAGCTGAGTTACAGGGAAAACAGTGTAAAATTTTTCCATGGCCCTCCAGAACTGGAGTTTGACATGTCTGCTTTAAAGGGATCCCCAGAGAACTGATGGATATGTTGAGCAGGTGATTGGGTTACAGTTTCTGTTGTTGCTGTTGTAGGTTATTGAGGAGTCGTCTCTGGCTGTGCGTTCTGTGGGGGCACGCTCCCTCCTGCAGTCCCGCAGGAGGGATGGCCCACCTCCTCCGTATCCCCCTGTGGAGTTTAAGGAGCGCGGCTCCTCCTGCATCCTGATGTGGGCTGAGAGCCTGTCAGTGAGCCAGCTCCGCTCGGGGAAATGGGAGAGACACGACCTTACATCCAAAACCTTCGGGGAGCGCGTTTCTCCCAAACTAGAAGGATCTTTCTGTAATGAGACACACTCTAGGTGAGTTCAAATGAAAATATATACAGAACTATTCAAGAGCTTCGGGGGCGGATATATATGTATGTATGTGTGTATGTGTAACATAATTATAGTGTTTAATTCAACATGGATTTAAGATAGAAGCTAGAAACATTTTTAGAAGTTTTATTCAATATTTTGGGAGCAAGCCATTTTATGTATGACATACTTCTGTCTTTTACTTCTACAGACTGGTCCTCAACTACGAAAATGTGTTAAGCTACCGGTCTTTCAAACTCATGTAAGGAATGATTGAAAATTCTCTAAATAAATCTTGAGCTAGCACATACATATTCTAACAGTGTTTTGTATCTGTACTGTTTTTGCAGATTTGTCATGAGCCAGCGGCACTATAAGGTTTCGGCCCGCCGCTGGTTCACCATGGACCGTGTGCAGCTGGAATATGATGGCAAAAAGGCTTCCTTCAACGGCAGCCGGAACATCTATGCCCCTGTTGAGTACTCATACCGGTGCGACTCTGTCACCAGCTTCCGCTACCCACAGCTCACTCCTCACTCAGCCAAGGACAATGCCAATGAATGGAGGGTTTCCTTTGATGACTTCCAGGTACAGTTTAAGCGTGAAGTATCATAGTATATAAAAGAAACCTTTAGACTCTAGTTGAAGATCCAAGGTTACTTTGTCATCAGCAGTTGTGTACACATAATTGGTGTGATAAGATATTTCATCATGGATCCCAGAGCAACATATAGCAACATTTAACATTCAGTTGAATGCAGGTTCTGACAGAAATAATAGACAATGCAATAAATAGACACCACAACAATGTAATCGTATTGATTCAACAGTATAGTGTGGATGCAGTGTAAACTTTTCAGAGTAACTTGTATTGCACTATAAATAATGACACAGGAGGCTGTGAGCAGCCTTAAACAAAGCTCAAGGCATTACAGAAACAGTACAATAAATAGACAACACAACAGTCTAACAGTAAAGTGCGAAAGGTTCATAAACCTTTCAGAATGAGTAATATGGCACCATATGTATATTGTTGCACAAGAGACTAGCAGCATAGAACAACACTGAGCAAGTTTACATTATAGCTTAGCAAATTGAGTAACAGGACATAAGTGTGTCTGTAGTGACATAAACAGAAGGCAAAGTGCAGGTGTTATTGAAAGTCCTGAGTGTAATATGAGAGGTTTTTAAGGTATAATGTGGGCTTTGAGGGCTTGTGGTATGAAAGTGTTGCACAGTCTAGCAGAACTAGAGGCGAAGCTTTGATACCATTTGCCAGACAATATGAAAAAGTTAATATAGATTATCATTGACAGCTGAGTTGGCAATGCTCTGTAACAGGCCAGGTGTGTACACAAAAGAAATGTGTATAATAAGACACTGGTATAGTAGCAATACAGAGCATCCTTACTCCAGTCACAAACGATGACCATAAGCAGGAATTGGAGATGCATTCAAGACCCATTCCAGGTGTAAATAGCTATATGTCTTGCTCAGTATCTCAGGTTTTATTTCTTGGGGGGCACACTGCTCATACCACTTAAATTGTTCTATTAGGTGTGCTAGTAGATTAGGTATGCTAAATATTAGGTATTAAGGATGAATTTATACCACATTTTCCATTACAGTACGGTACCTGAATCCTAAGTATTGGCTGATACTGATAGCTATTAGATTAGTACCCATTATCACCTGATATCTATATCTTTCAGCTTTTTAAAAATATCTTATTTTGGGAAAGGCAGTGTAACTCCTGTACAGGGGGCGATATGCCAGTTGCAGTTCATCATATTGTTTACACCACAAAGTTAACTCATTGAGTTCTGCCAAACCTCATTTGCAGGAAAGTAAAGGAGGTCCAGGTGTTTGAGGGAGCAACATTAGGCCTATATGGAAGGAACATATCGATCATCAACATTAAAAGAAATAAACACTTGAAATATATCAGTCTGTGTGGAATGAATGTATACATTATACAAGTTTCACTTTTTGAATGGAATTAGTGAAATAAATCAACTTTTTGAAGATATTCGAATTATATGACCAGCGCCTGTATTACATACATAAATACATTCCAGTATTCTGTTTGTTTTCCACTTGGCTGCTGTAACATTTGCACACATTGTGGATGTTAAAACCTTTAAACTACTTTGCACATTTTTACTTCTAGTTCGGAGTTAATCTGTTACTTATATTCAGTACTGTGCAATAGTCATGGACACTTGTGCAAACTGCTGAAAGCTATATATCTGAGTAGTGAGGGACTTTCTGTTTGCAAATACACACATTTACAAACAAGTGTAAACAAACAAGAATACAATAAATAACATCAAGCTTGGTTTTGTTTGTAAAAAGTACTTGTATTTTTGTAAGCTGGTTCGAACAACACAGGTTCAGTTACAGATTTCACCTCGATGCCTTCAGGCTTTGCATGGATTTGGGAAACTCCATCAGCAGCTCCTGATTCAATCTAATTATGTATTGATTGAGCTGAATCAGGCATTTAAGGTCATTTCTGAGAACTATCATATTGTTAGTATTATATACAGTATTAACTGGGCTTCCATGAGGAGAGATCTGTTTATGATTCAGCATTCTCATAGACAAACACAAAATCACTATTTATTGTCTGTTTACTGTTAATTTAGTTTTTCCTAGTAAAATACTGTTTCAGGATTTTTTCTCGAACTGGTTTGGATCCCTTGTCCGAATGATGTTTCTTACCAGGCTTTCCTTCCTTTCCCTTTCCTTCAGATCCAAGGCTTTAATGTGCCAGGGAAGGACTTTTCATACGCGAGCGACTGCGCCAGCTTCTTCACCCCGGGCATCTGGATGGGGCTGCTTACATCCTTGCTGATGGTTCTGGTGCTGACCTACGGCCTTCACATGATCATGCAACTGCACACCATGGACCGCTTTGATGACCCCAAAGGCCCTGCCATCTCTGTACCTCAGACAGAGTGATCATACCCATCTCATCTTGAGACCTCCCCACATTCCATTATTCGGTTTCTTCATCGATGACCATGTAGTCTTTCACCATTTGTGTCTGCATGGTACTTCATCATAGGAATGAGTATAAGCCTCTCCATTCCACTTATTCAGGTACATGTGATTTCTTTTTTGTGTGTGTGTTTTTTTTTTTAGTGTTATTTGTGTATTTATTGCATTTTTCCTCTGTTTTGACTCTGTGTTTTAAGTGTGTTTACATGCTCACTTCTTGGAAGGCAAATCTCAAGGTTTATTTGTTTCCAGCTCTTTTGTATTCCACCCCATTTTGTCTTCATTTGTATTTTTTGTTTGAGGGAAATTGATAAATTAGCAGATGTTAACTATTGAGGGACTTTGAGTTATACATTATACTTGAATTCTATAAATAAAAAATATAAGTAGCTAAGAACAAATCAAAATCTGTTCCAGTAGTCCATCTGCGATCCACAGTTCTGTGTTTTGCACCTGATTCAGTTCAAGGACCTTATTGTTAATGCAAGTAAAAACGTTCATTGCAAAAACACAAAAGATGTCTGTTGCACAGATACTACTGGTGCTATGGTCATAGTACCACCACTAGAGGTCAGCAGTTGTTATTGGGAACAGTCAGATGCTGAATTAGTTGTGCATAAGACACTTAAGATATTTTTAACATGGAACAGAACAAAGGAATGCATGTTCAGCACTGTTTGCGTTATCATAAAGCAAAGGGAGTTTTTTCATTCACCAGAAGCTCTAAACAGCATCTTCCTGACAAACAGGAGAGATTTGTTTCATAGTTCTATTCTAAGACTTTATAGTTCCTGTCAATTAATTGCACAATGAACCCCACATTTGAAGCAGTTTCAACAATTGTACATAAGACGAGATGAAAATATTGCTGTTTACTAGCTAGATGCGATCTTATTTATTTGTGGCATGTGTGCATTTGTGGCGTTGTGTGAATAAACTGATGTTTGTTAACTATGAGCTACAAACTGGGACGTAGCTGTTGTGCTGGAAGGAGTTCCTGAGAGCATTTGAGCATCGTATGCATTACATATTTTGAAAAAAGTATGATATAAGGTTCATGTGATTGAGTCCAGTCTCCTATGAGATGCCCTACATCATTTTTGGGCAATAATTTATAGATTATGGTACAAAAAGTGAAGTATCTTTCAAAGGGAAGCTAAATAAGCTTTTTTCATGGCAATTCTATGAATTTCTTTTTGTTCACATAGCTGTTAATGAACACACTGGAAAATATGTTTAGTTTACAGTAAAATAAATGGATAATTAGTATATTATACTAAATATCTTCCAGTATAGTACAGTCCACTCACAACAAAGGACATTCATTCATTAAAGTACTCTTGAATGTTGTGTGAATCATTTCAATGTGAAATAAAAATATATGGAAAAATATTATAACATTTGTGCTGCATCTTTTTTAATTGATGATGACACTCACGGAGTAACTCACCAGTTCTGAAACACCTTCATGCCTGTAAATAATGTTGTGTGATATGGCAAAAATAATATAATGTCAACATCAAGACATTAGCTACAGAATTTAGGTTTTCTGAGGTTTAATCATTTGGAACATCAAGAACTAATATTGACCAACAAAAAAAGTATTTTACAGCCTCTTTGTAATAAAACATGTTTGTTTTTAAGGAGTTTGTATCATGGAAAACAAATTGTCCTTTGCTTTTTTATAAATAAAGAGTTTAATTAGTAAATGCTGTTAGTATACATGCCCACCTCCTTCAGTCTTTAGCAGGTTAGCCCCGCATGAGGGATGTTTCAGCCTGACTGCGTTGTGAAGGATGCAAAGAGGCAGCGGGGCTCATTTACCATTATCAGCCATAAAAGCACAGCAAGCAAAACATTTCTTCTGCATCATGTGCACCGCTTTGTGAGAGTGTGTGTCATTTACCTAGGGTGGAGATCACACCAGGATTCAGGCTGGAAGGAAGACTGACCAATGGAGGCAGTGTAATGCTCTGGGCAATGATCTGCTGGGAAACCTTCGGTCCTGCATTCATGTTGATGTTACTTTGATATGGACCACCTACATAAACATTAATGCAAGTACAGCCCATAATGGCAAATGTGTTCCTGAATGATAGTGGCCTCTTTCAGCAGGATAATTCCTGCCACACTGCAAAGACTATTCAGGAATGGTTTGAGGAACATGAGAAATTTAAGGTGTTGGTGTTAAAGAGTTTAAGATGTTGAGCAACAATATTAGGCAGGTGATTTTAATGCTATCACTGATTGGTGTTTTTAGACTATAAACTAAACTCTTGTAGCCAGCACCTAATTGTATGACAGGCTGTTATACCATTTTATAGCCATGTTTAAGTGTGACATCAGTGTTTCATTGGTGCATTTTGTCAAATAGTGATTTATTTTTTTGTTCTGACTTAATATTGGGATGTATTTTGTGTATTGTGTAATGAATTGAATTAATACATAGTTATATAGAGTTATATTTTTGCCATATCGCCCACCCTTCCATGCTGGTATCCTTTTATGGTATAGTATGTGTCTGGATCATGGCCAAAGTCTTTCCAGAGCACAACATGGACACATGTGGGGTTGTCTCCCTCTCGTTGCTAAGGAACCATGGGCCAATCAAACATGTCCACATGCGTCACATGTGTTCAGCCTAGCTTTGGCATTAAACGCAAAACGGACCACAGTGATGCAATGGCTGTCATACAGAGTGTCAGCAGCAGAGGGGAAAATCAGCCTCTTCCACCCAGTTCACCAAAACCTCAGGGAGGCCTCCGTGTTCCCATTAGTGTCAGAGCTGGCTGACAAGGGAACGAATGAAAGTAATGAATCACTCAGAGGTGAAACCATATCTTCTTCCTTCTGGTCATGTCCAGAAACCCATTATGTTCTAGCAGTAATGCCACAATTCCAAGTGATATATGTCAATTTTTTTTTAGCTATTTATAATTTCAAAACATCTTATGAGCTTATAAATAGGCCAGCAGAAATATCCCAAATGTACTGTTATATATCCCAAATTTACTGTTTACTGAAAGCTAATGTAATATAATGTTACATTAAAAAATTACAATCTCCTCCTCCTATATTATAAATACTATTTTGGAGATACAATGTCTTCCCCAGCAGTGATGAAACACAAATATGCTTACATGCACTGTATGTTTGTGTTTGTCCACCAATTTGTAATTCTGAGTAGGTTTAGTGTAAAATGCTCCATTTTAGAGTAACTTACATGTCAGAATTGTTCACAGTGGTGGTGAATGGAACCAGATGTCTAAACAGTTTAACACCTCTTAAATATCCCTCACAGAAAGTTGTTATTTAAAATGATTGAAACTGTACTGCACACTGCTTGAAATTCTTGATGCTCGTCATACAAAATATTTAGAAAAGATTTTGGTATAAAACATTTTATTCCTTTATAGTGGAGGGATACATGCAAAAATCTTTTGGGCAAAATAGTCCCAAAATATTTTTTCAGACTTAATACTATTTTACCATCATTATTTCATATGAAGCTAAGGAGACATGTAGGGTCCCTGATGGGTTTGGACTAAATGAAAGGACTATATTTGTGTTGTGGACATTGTGACACCTGGTTCCATTTACCAACACTGTAAAGAAATTCAGCAATCTGTTTCATTCTAAGGGAAAAAAAGCAAAGAAGTTGAAAAATGGCCATGACAAAAAATTGCTGTTTCTGACCTCGGAGACTAAATAAAATACTAGAAAAATGTAGAATGTGGACTCTTAACATTAGCCATCTCTCTGCACTCATCTCTCTTCTTAAGTGTTTTACTAAATCCCCCACTATCACACGTTCTTTTGTTCTAAGGTCACAGGGTGTTCAACAAAGATAAGGTGGGAACGTTTTTACCATACATTTCCCCTGAGAAATTTTCCTGGTGCAGACTCAATATACTTGCAGCAGGGATCAGATGGCTGATTGAATAGAGGTTTTTTACTTTGTACTTAGTACCACATTTATAAACCAAGCTTTGGATAATTAGAACGACTTCTAGGAATGAAGTCTTTTGCATATGTTTGGAAAACAAAACCATTGAATAAAATGGTTATGCGTTAGATAATAAAAATACTACTACTACTACTGCTGCTAACAACAACAACAATGAGAGAAAAGCTGACTTAAGGTGACTCTTGAATTCTAAAATAGAAGAGGTATCTCTAAGGTTTTGGGCAATAAATTCCTTAATTTGGGCACAAGAACGCTGAAGGACAGTCTGTATTTGGGGGCTGTAAGTACACCTTTGACCTTAATGTGTGGGACATGGTGTAGAGATGAGTGAGGCCATGAAGTCTTTAAAGGTATATAAAAGAATTTTAAACTGAATAGGAATGGATACTGGCAGCCAGTGATGACAATGGAGGACAGGAGTGATGTAAAAGGAGAGTTTAACACGTGTGAGAAAAGCACAGGGTCAAATGACAAAACTTTGAAGACATCTTAAAGACAATATAGGACAGGAATGATGAGGCAGGTTTGGTGTGGAATCCGGTTGCTAAGTTTTGAATGTATTCTAAACAAGTATGTGTTCTAGCTGGGACGCCAAACAGAAGAGCATTACAGTGATATGAGCATGGATAAGCATTTCAGCATTATCCATTGTGGGAGTTATGAAGGCAAGCTGTATTTCTGAGGAGGAGGAAAGCTGCTTATATGACTATTAAATTAGGGTGCAGGATCAAAAATGACTCCAAGGTGCTATGCGGTTTGTAACTGGGAGGCATGTTCAGGCTGTAGCTGCTATGCATGTTGTGCTTGCTTCAAAATGTAAGGCCAAGGCTGCTGATGGACATTGAAGGAATATTGACCCACACGCCCTCAGGTGGTGACGTGGAGAAACGCAGTGCAATAAAACAGATACAGGACTTACTTCAAGCTTCCTGAAAGACTTTCAAAGTTCTCTCAAATTCAGTCCAATCCCCGAACCTGATCAGTATTTAGAGGAATGTTATTTCTTTGTTAAGCCATACAGTGACCTACTAATGAATCATTCAAGCACAACAAAACCGTCTAACTTAAGGCTTGAACCAGTGAATAAACAGGTGCAGATGATTCCAGATGATCAGGCGATGGTCAGTATACTGGTGGTGCTGAATGCTGAGTGGTTGGAGATCCTTTATCTAGGCACCTTGTTTCTTTAAGGAACCTTGAAGCCTGTCTAAGAAAAACATTTTTCCAATAAACTATCTACTAAATATGCCAAAGATAAGGCAGTTTGACATGCAAAAATGTGACTCAAAGCAAAATATAAAGCAATGAGTGTGACTCAAGATTTGCAGTAGGCCTACTGTATATGTGTATAATATATAATGAATTTAATGTCTCCATATGTATAGAATGAATACAACAAAGACGAATATCTTAGTACCTTTAATGCAAAAGTACTGTGAAAAGTATTGATCTCTTTATCACTTGTTCAGATTGAACACCGCTGGAATATACCAAATAACAATAATTTCATTTATTGAATAAAAAAATGCTTGCAACTCCAACTGGTGAACACCCCGTTTGACACCGTATGAACTGTTGTATGCTAATTTAGTCATTTCCCTCCCTAGCCCTTCGGTGGGGGAGTTTTTCCCGTTGCTGCGTGCGTTTTGCTTGTGTTCTGTCATTCCACACTAAAATTTCACAATGTCGCATTGTACGTTGTTCTTGTATTCGCACCCGTGGCGCCGGCTGACTGCAGAGCTGATAAACATGTCCTCATCGGTAAGACGGTATTCACCTTGATGCTGGTGTCACTTGTTTGACAACAGCACACGTGGTTGCTATGGTTTCAGTTCCAAATCTACATGAATGTCATTTTTTAGTTTGCTGCGTGTTGAGTTTGCTCAATGGTTGCACAAAATGTAAAGATTTGTTCTTCTGTGCAATATTTTTCTCATGTGTGTAATATTCTGGTACAAGGTGCTCAATATTTAGGGGTATAATATTACTGTGCAATTCGTCTGATAGAACACATTGCAGTATTCATTGTACAGTGTGATGGTTCATTTTAATGGAAAGTAATCAGGCGGCGCAACCATGTGACTCTACACTTTAGTGGACAGCAGCCAGGCAGCGCAACCGTGTGACGCTACGCTTCAATGGAAGGTAGAGCATCGCAACCGTGAGAAGCTATGCTTTGATGGAAAGTAGTCAGGCAGTGCAACCACTCCTTTCCTTTTCCAGTGTTGTGAAGGTAGCTCAGAGGGTTAGAGGCTGGCTCCTCAGTCGCCACATTGTGGATGTGAAGCCAGCATAGGGGTCATTTTCTTCTTTTTAAAGTGTTTAAAGTGTTGACTTCATGTTTTCATCCTGAAGATATTCAGAGTGAAATAGATGTGCGGGGGGGGGGGGGGGGGGGGGGGGGGGGGGGGGGGGGGGGGGGGGGGGGGG
>JBBPDC010145948.1:0-22835 GCA_037974485.1 Hemigrammopetersius urotaenia
ACGTGCGTGAACCGGACAAGTCACTGAAATATCAAGGTGAAATTCATCATAGCTTGCGTAGTATAGACACAGCTCAAAGAATCTCACGCCGTTAAAATCTGCTTTTAATATTTGGATGCTTTGAGTGCAAAGGTACACGTGTTGGCACCCCTGCTTACAAGTCAACATAGGTTCAGATGATATCTCGTCTCCAGTTAACACTCACAAACTGATGGTGTTTGTACCAAATGTTGTGGCCGCTTGTCATCAAATGGAGGGGTTTTTTTTAAAGACAATTACTCAAATGGCAATTTTCAAATCTGTGCATTTTATGAATTTTATGTATGTGCTTGCCTATGTATAGTTATTCGTGCAGTAACAAGCTATTCAACTCTCTGAGACCATCATGATCACTAGAAAATACATGTATACTATTATACTATTAGGGCACCTGGTGGCCTAGTGGTTATGGAGTTGGCCCTGTGATCAGAAGGTTGTGGCTTCGAATCCCAGGTCTGCTAGTGGCACCTCTGACCCTTGAGCAAGATACTGATACTATGCCCACACACTGCTCCCCGGGCGCTGTGTTCCTGGCTGCCTGCTGCTTCACTTGCTGAATCGGTTAAATGTGGAGTGAGAATTTCGTGCTGTTCACACTAGACCAATATGGGTTTTTTCTAAAGCTGATGCCGATATTTAGAAGTCAGGGTCAGCTGATGACCGATATATACTGCCGATATTTTTTGGCCAGTAAAAACCCCTCTGTGTAGTAAAGTATAACACTAATAATAACAAAGGATACATGACATTTCTTAATATTAAACATAAATCTATAAATAACAAACTGTAAATGTCTAAAATGTCCAAACAATAAATAAATATATAACATTTTAACTTGACTAATAATTTGTAAACAAAACAAAGTGGAGAGTGTGAATAATCTGTAGTTTTGAGTCGTCTTCATCCCATCAATTCCTCACTGAAAGTTTTTAGTATTCCCAGTTTAAGAGCTGCAGGTTATCGTGCAGGAAACAGAAATGTTTGTAATATGAATGTAAATTCAGCTACATTTGCATATAAAATATAACTGTATAAACATAGAAGCGTGTCTTGGGATGGTAAAATACTGCTGTACTTGGAGGCGTGAGGTTTGAAAGTAGTCAATCCAAGGATGTTTTTTATTTCTCCTGGCTGCTGATTGTCTGCTGCCGTTTGACGCATCCCGCGCTCGCTGTACTTGGAGGCGGCAGGTTTGAAAGTAGCCAATCTGAGAATGTTATGTAGTGTGCAGGCACAAGCACACTGCAGCAAGTTGTGACTGCTCTGTGTCTTCGTATTTTACCGCTTTAAACTTTTTCCCCCAATTTTTAACAGTTATCTCAGTTTATTTAGTATTAGTAAACATTGTCCTGTCTAAACATGTGGGTAGAGAGTTATTTCAGTGTTTCTTTTGTGTACAAGTCTTTGTTTTGGCTCGCCGCACGCTGTTAATGCTAATGCGCACTGCTAATGCTAACGGTTTTTAAGCAGTTTTCTCTGGGATCAGTAAAGTTTTCTGATTCTGATCTGTTTCTCTTGTTTTTGGTTTTGTTCTTAATGGCCAGTATTTTTATTTCTGTGAATTAAGTTAAAGGAGGCAAATGTCTTTGAAACACCCTTTTTTTTCACAATTCACAAAACGTCTGGCTGGCGTCCTGAAGTAGCAGCAACATGGATCACGTGTACCGCAGCAAAACTGGGCTGTCCGCAGAGATGCCTGAATTGGCGTACTAAACTCTGATATCGGCCGATGACGATATTGTAAAAAAAATGCTAAATATCGGCTCGATATATCGGCTGGCCAATATATTCAGCGACCTCTAGTTCACATTGTGTGCTGTGGTGTGTTCACGTATGACCTAATGGACATTTTATGGTTATACTGCTTAAATTGCGGAATATATGTAAATTATGTACATTTTGTAGCTGTGTGTTCAGGTCTCCACTCTCTGCAAAATCAAGTCATAGTAAATATATTGAGAGAGTTTGTACAAATCTCCACTGGTTTTATTGAGATGTGAATGAAAACATAATTGTCAAAGTTAACTATAGGCAGACCTGTTCAGCATACAAAGAAAGTTTAGAAAGCTTGTTCAAGGTTATTTGAACAGTTTTTGTGTGTTTCCTTCTCTACAGTATCCGTTCCTGCTTGGACTCACTCTTGCACTCAGCTGGTGTGTACTGGTGTGTGTGAGTCGTGTCTACATGGGAATGCATTCTGTACTGGTAAGCTCAAAACCACACATACACAGCTTCAAACTAATATTTCACCTCATTCATATACATCTGATGTTTGAAACTACAGCTGAGGATGCCCAGTTTAGCTAAGGAAAGTAATTCTCGGCTGAAGCAGCATTCGAGTATATTTAAAAGTGCATGCACACACAGCAATACAAATAAGAATATTTGGGCTTGACTCTTACATAGACTTACTATGAATGGCTCCACATAAAAGTATCTGCTAAATAATGTGAAATGTTTGCATGAATTACAAATATCTTGGACGTTTACTTAATCAAACTTGTTTGTTGACTGAATCAAACTTAATATACATGTCATGTTTTAAAACATTTTCAATTATTGGTATCGGTATCTGTCACAATATAGTATTATATCATTATTATATCATTATATAGCATTATCAGCTCATAAAATGTGGGGTTTTTTTTTCATTTTGTGCGTATGGATTACATTTTTAAAGTGATATGGGAAACCTCTTCCTTTCTGCACTGCTGCTGCTTACAGTGCTCTACTGTGGAATTAGTGTGGCCCTTTATGCTAGCAGAAAATACATGTTTAAGCTTCAGGTGTATTTTTTTGCCACTTGCCCCGAGCACCATGCCTCTAGACGAGTAGCTTCTGGTTTAAAATTAACTTCCATTAGCCTGATACGTGCTGCTGATAATCACACAATCACAGTGTGCAATAAACTGCAACTACATTCGTCTAATGCAGAGATACAGTTGTGTTTTTATTTAAAAGTATTAACCAAGTCACCCAGGGTTTTGAATGGATGACACCTCTCACACTGGCTGAGAACCCCACACCACAACAGCCCTATAAGACATATCTGAGGAGAATAATTAGAGGGCAAATGGGTGGGTAATTATGTGTGTACCCCAAAAAGAATTACATCATGGGAAAAATTGACTTGTTTCTCTCTTGAACCAGATAATTGCAATCAGTTGAAAAGTGTGTGTGTGTGGTCTGAACGTTGGGAATAGGCGTGATCCGCATAGGCTACTCCTATACTTTTGAAGGAGAGTTCAGGGTGCTGTGATTCTTGTCCTGAGGCTGCGACACCACTTGCATTGCTCCAGGCTGTGAAAACCACTGGGGGAAAATGTGTGGCGTGGCCAATTACAAACCTTCACACTCCCCACAGACCACTAATTTTCTGTTCATGAAAGGAAAACTTCTCAAGAACTCAAAAACCCAGCAACAGTCCAGTTTTTACAGTCTTAAATATTGTTTTTTGCTGTTAAAACTATAGATGTGTTTTCATATTACAGATCTGTGGCTGATGTGGCCATAATTGCTCATGATTTTAAAATGAATGTGTAGGTTGTGCTTTTAAATTACAGAGGAAAAGAGTGAAGTCATTCACATATTAGAGTTCTTACTTGCATACCATTTCAGTAACCACAGAGAATTTTAACGTATTCAGTAGAAGTCCAGTTAATTAAACACCAGCAATATCTAGGAATAGCAATACTGTATTATCACATATAATCATTAGGTTATTAAGTGTTTTTGTGTGGAGAGACAATTCACTTTAACTGTAATACTTCTACTCTTCACCAAGATTGAATGGTTTATTTTATTTACATTATTCAAACATTTAAGTTTACGGCTTAAGGGTCAATAGACTATTGGGTCAATTTAATTTGGGGTCATATACATTTATATTAGCTGTTTTCAGAGTTTTAGGTTCTAAAAATCAGTGCTGTATCTCTGATAAAATGTTCATTCTACTATAAAGGGCCCTACTATAAAGTTATTAATGATCCTTCAGAAATTAAGAAATGTGCTTGTTAACACTAGAAAGGCAGGCAGCGTGAATTGACGTAATTTAATCAGGTTCAGAATCAGAATCGCTTCTGTTGGCCTACTGGAGCAGCAGCATGCTCTGTAAGAGACATATGTGTGTGGTGTAGGCACATGTACACACGTAATTTTACATATTGTTGTTGCTTTATACTGTTGTGCTTGAGAGGCACCATTGACAGGCTTGCGCACGTGGCCAGTAAACGTGATTCTGATTCTGATATAGCGACTTGGGCTGTATGATGGGCTCTGGGTCCAAAGTCCACTGGACACTTGCTGTGTCTGCTGGCTACAGCTTGCATGGATGTATGCCAGCAGGCTACAGGACTAAACGCCCGAACACACTGTAGCAGTGGTCATATCTGGAAGCGTCTTGTGTGAAACTGGACAATGCGTCAGTTGATGCACGCAGCCCTTATAGGTATAGCCAGTTAGCCGCCGTTCTAGTGTTAAAAGTTCAATGTCTGTAATTATTTTATAGATTGGTGCATAATATACCTTAGTATGAATTTCACACTTCGGCCACCTTGACTGTATTAATGAGCACCAGATGCTAACACTACCTTAGTTAGGAAGCTTTTTCTGCTCTGCACCAGACAGTTTACATTACAGCTCATGATGTTCTTTTCACACAGATTTAGATAGAAATATGTAAAAACTCTTTTCTGAAGTTAAAGGAGCCAGCTCAAAAGAAGAAACATTTTTGGTTTCCTAAAGAACCTTTCAGAGGATGATTTTCTGGAAAATAGTTTTTTCAAGACACATTCAAAAGGTTTAAAGAAGCTCCACATAATTTAAAAGTTCAAGAAAGAGCTTCCATAAATTTACTGTACATTACATGTAAGTTTTTTTTAATATACTGTATATTTCAAAAGGCTCTTCACATGCACCGATCTTCTTAGGTAGGCAAAAGGTTTTTTTGTGGTATCACTCAAGCAACCCTTGTGGAAGATAACCATCTCGATTTGATAGTCTAGATTTGAGTAACTAATAGCCTGCTAATTTATTTTCTGGATTTTATTTTAGTTTGTCATCAATAGCATTTAAAAGCTCTTTGCGTGGGTTGTTTTTTTTATGATTTAAATTGCACCTTTAAGAGTTCTTGTAAGGTTTTTGTCCTGTCCTGTCTCGTCCTCACTGTCTAAGACACAGATGAGTCTGTGAGGGTGTGGAGAGTGAGGTTCTTCTTTTAGGAGGTAATTTACACGGAACTGAATGATCTAATGAATTTGGCCGGGGTGTGTATGTGGCAGGATGAACGCGCTCCTCCTCTGTCTCTGATGCGCTCTAAGTGGTAATGTCATCCCGAGCATGACCTCATGTGTCTGGTTGCTGTGTTGGGGTGATGAGTGGCGGTCTCCAGCGAGACTGTTTCCATGGTGACGACCATATTTTGTGTCAGGGCGTCGATTAAATGACCAGAAAGGAAGCAGATCCCATTAACACAGGCGCATCAGTCTCTAGTTACCATTCCTGGCATCTGATTTTAATTACGTTTTTAAAGAAACTTAATGTACATATTTCACAGAGTTGCTAAGTGGTACAAGCTTCAAGGGCAACATAAGATAATGTTACAGAATGATTGGCGAAGTATGAGATTTCTTTCAGGATTTTCAGTTTTCTTGGTGAGATTTGCATAGCAGGAAATTAAGGGATTTAAAATGACTTTTCTTTTTGTGCTATTCCTTTTTTTAGTTCAGTAAAGAAATGGCGTGTCTCCAGATTTTGAGAAACTGATATGTTTTGGGAATCATAAAGGTCCATCATGTTTTTAAAAAAAAAAAAACTTTCAAAAGAAAAGAAAACATGAAAGTCACATTTGAATTTTCCTATAATGAGTTTGCTTATTTTTGTTTCCACTTGCTTAAACGTGTAATTTCTTTTGGATTTTCAAATCCCAACAGTTTTTTCAAATGCTAGTCATTTGTCTTAAAATATTTTCTTGACCATGTGGCACATGTAGAACGGATCACACAGAGCCCTTCTGCTTTCTGCAGTTGCTTTACTGTATATGTGATTTTGAAAAGTATAAATTAGACAGACATGATTACATTTAAACATTTGGCCTGTTTTAATAGCTGTTAAACATTCTTAAAATGTTAACTGATAAATAATTTAGGGTTTAGTTTGTTCCAGATACCGCCCAGGTAAGTTTTAATACAAACAACATAAATATTCCTTCAGAGGTACAACATGTGTATGAAAGCAAGTTTAAAAGATAGACTGCTTTCACGTTCCCAGGGGAAACAAACATGTTTGTACTATTTCATAATGATGCATTTTTTAAAAAGTAGAATAATTAAATACTGGAGGGTGAATTCATTTCAACACAACTGTTTTGCAACCTCTCTTTATCGCCTGAAAGGAAACAGACTGTTTTTGTCATTAAACCTTTACTATATACATACATGTGTTGCTTGGTTTCATGTCATTGCTGCTTAATTGGTATATATGGAGGGAAACTTTGTGTTCATGTACCACATCAACATTATTTAAAAAAAGGTTTATTATGATATGGACCTTTTAAATTTACTGCTGTACTTGTAAACATGTTTCCCAGTCATCAATTTGATGCTAGATCAAATACTTTGGAACACAGCCATCTTACATGTTTGAACAAACACGGCACACAACTTTGAACACACGTTTGAACACCTGGCTAGGTGGGTAAAGTATAGCCTCTGTTTCCCTAGAAAACATGTCGGCGCAATGCAGTAACACTCCTTTTTTGGATGGATGTAAAGGGTCCTGTGTGGGATTGATATTCTGATAGCAAATCAAATACAGAGACTTGAAGAGGGCTGTTCTAGCAATCATGCCACCTTGATTTGTCTGAGTGTGTATGTAACCAAATTAGACTGTAAACTAGTACGTAATCATTGCTTGAAGGTCAGCTGCAATAATCCAGAGCACAATGCTTCCTTCACTTTATAGTTAGTCATTTATTGATAAGTAACACATGTCCCCTACTGTCATAAAGCTTGTTATATAGTGCTTAACATTATTTGCCATTTCTAACTATTATTTTAGAAAATGCAAATCAAATGCAATTAAAGAAAGAAAGATATTGGAACTTTTACAAACCTGATAGCTGGAGTTCAAAAGCTGATGTGTTAAAACTGAGGCGCACACAGTTTTGACCACCTTGCAAAAATGTGTGGGATAAAACTGCTGATAGAAAGGTACATCTATGCATGATTAAGAGAGACAGCTGATATTTCACCGCAGCGGAAAGAGACTTTGAACCATGTGATGATGTGCTGAGTTAACAGTTCGACAAAGATGTGCTTGTAGAGGTTCACTGTTGAACAGCATTAGCTTCACATGGGTAGTTGTGCTGATGCACAAATTTTCAAAGCATTTCTGTTATTCCCATCTGAACCAGTAACTTTTAATGGACTACATGCTCCAGGGTTTGTAAAGACTACAGTGGCTGTAACTGCTGTAAAATAACTTTTTATCACAAAGATCAATGTAAAAAAAAAAAAGTTCTTTTAGACCAGACCTTTTGGTCTGTTATGTGCAAATTTTTAAAACAAAGTATGATTGTGATGGTGTTTCCAAATTATGTAATTAGGTTTTGTTCCGACTGACAATATATAATTATAAAAATGCAATGACACGGTGCATTCTTCAATAAATGGCAGTGTTCACTTACAGTAATTAAAAAACCCAGGACCAGAAAGCAAATTCAAATCCAGAGTTGAAGACTAAATGCTAATCACACTAACTTTGTTTGGTTTTGTTGTTGTTTGTTGGAGAACATTTGGGTTGTGCTCTGAACCCAAATCAACTTGTTATACTAATATTTTTGATTTTGTTTTTTTCTGCAGGACGTGATAGTTGGTTTCCTCTACAGCTTGCTAATCCTGTTAGTTTTCAGTCCTACCCTGGTTGTCATCGACACATTTAACCTGACTTGTCACTACGCTCCCATCCTCATAGTGTCCCTACACGCAGGCTTGGGACTCTTCTCTTTCACACTGGATACATGGAGCACCTCACGGGGCGACACCGCTCAGATCCTGGGTACGGGGGCGGGAATAGCTGTGGCATCTCACCTTAACTACCAACTCAATCTGATCCCGGACCCTCCAGCCTCTATGCTACCTTTTCCACCACCGACTCTCAGCTTCAGTCTGGTGGGACTCTGTCTGCTCCGATTCGTCTTGGGAGTGCTGTTGATTTTAGTAACAAGAGCTGTGATGAAGGCTCTTACAGTCCCTCTCGTGTGCTGGTTCTTCGGAATCCCAAGCGGAGACATCCGGAAAGCCAGGCAGCACATGCAAGTGGAACTGCCATATCGCTATATCGTGTACTGGACAGTAGGATTCAGCGCCTTCTTCCTAGTGCCCACCTTCTTTTTCTACATTGGCTTGTCCTGATTAGGTGGAAGGAATGTCTTCCAAACAGGGTGTCTGGTCAGATCTGAGAGTTCTCTGTGACTGCAGGAGATGAGTGGAGCTTCAGCCAGCCTTTTAGCACTGCAAAGAAGAAAGATCACCCCACCACCACTTAGAGCACATTCCTTCACCCTTTCCCTCTCAGAAGAGTTTAGCATAAAGCCCCTGCTCATAGTAGATTGCTTAGACCAAAGCAACGGCTTCCAATCTATAATTTACAACAGCATGTAGCATTTTTGAACGTATACCTTATTTTTCTAAAACCAGTCTAGGGTCTTTGATTCAGCCCTGTGTTTTTCAGGTTTAGGTCCATCATTATTTTTTGCAGCATCGTAGGTAATTGAAGTGTGAATGGCTGGTTTTTGAAGCAGCATTTTATTTTGAATGGGCACATATTTTGTACAGGTCTGTGGTCGTACTCTGTGACTCCAACTTCAAAAACTTTTCAGGTTTTTTAGCACCTTGGATGCTAAAGACTTTTTTTTTTTTGGTAGAACAACGTTAACAAGGACTTTTTTTGTTTTGGGCCACATTTCCAACCTTAACTGAGTTGCTGTTGATGCGTTGGTTTCTTTGACTGAAGTTTCTGTGCAGTTAATGGAAGGGCTAAGATTCACTGACTGTCGCTAAATTTGCTAGATTAACTGTAACGCTTCAGTAGCTTTCAGCCATAACTGAGCAAAGAAGGTGTTAGCGGTCATCATTTTAAACGTTTACTTCATGGCCTGGCCTAGTGAGCTAGAAACTTAAGTGCTTTGACACTGCAGAACTGAACCTTTTATTGAGACGGTCCTCAACATTCAGACAGTTCTACAGCTGATAGATTTACTTTAGTTTAGTACTGGTATTGGCTATTTTGGGCTAGAACAAAAGACCAGACCATAGTGGAATTTTAGCTTTTTTCACTTTTATGGGATTTTAGAGCCAATATTTTTCACAATGAATGCTAGTCATTCAGGGATGATCTCTTGGGTATGGGTTAAGCACCTAAATCAAATTTTTAAAGTTGATTCTCTTAAACATTTGTAAGCCCAGGATTAGACTGAATCTGTATCTGAAACTGTGCACATTTATTTTGGGAGAAAAATGAGCTTTTGCGTTTTACTTTTGCCTCCCCTTGAAGTCACCAATGTGATCTGCTGCTTAAACACATCTGTTGTTTTATTCAAGTGCGCTTCATTGTTGTGAATGAACAGCTGGACTACTGACAAGACGCAGGAATGTTAGGGGCTAACCATCTTCAGTAGGATCCACAAGGTGACTGTAATTCTAAAAAAGTGCATCTACTACAGTCATTCTTGGTTGATGCCAACTAAAGCTTGCACTTGTGTTGTTATTGCATATAGACAATCAGGTCTAACCACTATATGTTTCGACAGGACATCAGATGTGATTTATCTTTTATAACTTCTAGGTTGAAATACTTATTGTGGGGCTGAAGAATATAGTTATCTATTCTAAACACAATATACCAGGGCAGGATGTTGAGGAATAGCAACAAATGACATCTTATTAGCCTGTTGTCTTAATTGTGGTCTTTTGTTTTAGGCTGATGTCTGAATTAATTGAGGTACTGTTTAATAATGCACTGTTCCCAGAATGCACTGCTCTTGTAGGTGCCTGTGCGTATCCGTGGCTACTGCTGTCATGGTATGGCCGGTCAGGCTTTTCTCCTTTAGAGTGTGTGTGTGTGTGTGTGTTTCCGTGTTTCCCCTGTAACTGAAAGCGTTTTTCCTGAGTTTCACCTTTGTAAACAGGATGTTTTGATGGGTGGTGATAACATTCATCACAGAAATAGAACACCTCTGCCCTGCCTGTAAGGTCAGCAGATGTGAAGCTTCATAACCTTTCACTGCATGAAGCTTCACCGGACGCTTGATACTAACAGATAAAGTTAAAGGAAGGCCACTATTGTTTTCTCAGCAGTCGCTTGTCATTCTGCATTATTCACACTTCATGTAGCCTCAAATAGTTCTGTTTAACACATGAGTGTTTATAGTTAAGTGTTAACGTTGTTTAGCAGCTACATTACTAATTTTCTTGCAGGCTATTGCAGAACTTGATAATGATTCGTAATTGATTGGCCTAGAAGTAGGCATTTTCTTTGTATATGAAAAGAAACGGGAGGCCCCTGCTTACATTAGCTTTATAAATTCATAACCTATATGTGCATATAGTTTATATTTGTGTATTTCATTGACAGATTTTTGTGTTTTGGTTAAATAGATTTAATTTGACTGAAGTGTAAACAGTCATATGCGATTTGGGAGATCCAGTCAAATAAATTGAAAACAATTTTCTGCACATTTTAATCCATATTTACTGTATCTGCAAATAGATTTTCCAATATGCTAACTCAGTATGTGCTATACTAAAAAAAATGTACATTTTGCACTACAATTAGTAAATGTCCTGTAGAGGATGTGTTCACTTGTTTTCATTTAGAAAGTCAACAAAAATGTAACTTGATGATTGATCAAACATTTACAAGCTGTACATTTATTTGTATGTTATTTTTATTTAATTGTTCCACATTTATGTGTGGTTTCCAGTGCAGTATTTACTCGTTGCCCCATAGCACTTCCAACCTGGAAGAGCAAAGTACTCACTATTGACTATGCAGAATCATTAGACTCAGGGGAGCGAGGGGAACATTCTTCTTGGCCTAATTACACACTCTTGCTCTATACACTCGTGCTGTTATTTGTATAAAGCACATCCATAGAGGGCCATGACAGCAGATAGCAATTAACCCAGCCAGGACATAAACAAAAGTCTGAGCTGTACGGGGCCTCTGTGCACTGCTAGGCAGAGAGGTTTTTTTGACCAAATTTGCCAGACTTGGAATGAGCTTACTCCACAGAGACTGATTT
Source organism: Hemigrammopetersius urotaenia (assembly GCA_037974485.1). Lineage (NCBI taxonomy): Eukaryota > Metazoa > Chordata > Actinopteri > Characiformes > Alestidae > Hemigrammopetersius > Hemigrammopetersius urotaenia. The sequence goes on from JBBPDC010145948.1 coordinate 11,342, forward strand.
AAGGCCAGTCTCATGATTAGACATGCTTGTAGCAGGAGTGAGGTTAAATTAGAGGTGTAGAATAGTGTAGAATCCCTCTGTGCCTTTGCTGTAAATCTCTGTTTATTTTGGAGATTCAGCCTTTTCTATTCCTGCTCTTCCACACCTGCGTGATTGAGTGGTTAACACTATTTAGTCCATTGTAGTGTCTCTGCCCCAGCTCTTTCTTGATGCGGAACAAATAAACTAACTTAGCATTGCACTTGAGTCCTGCATGCACATTTTTATGAAAAACTTTTTTGGCCTACATTAATGCTACGCTTTGTCTCAAACTGTCCATGATTAATGCACCAATGAACTGGTGTAAAAGCTCATATATGAAAAAATGAAAACCATTTGAATCACCAGATGTCCACACGATTAATTGGCCAGTATACATTTAAAACAATGTTTAGAACTTGGAACAAAGCCTTGCTACACAATGAATATATTAATGTACATAAAAATATGTAAACCTGCTAAAGTTAGCACAAAGTTAATGTACATATAATGGTAAGTTAATGTAAAAAAACAGGTTTTATTCCAAAGCACATTGGCCAATTTCATATATATATATATGGAGCTAAATGGATATATATGTATGTATTGATCTATAGATAGAATTATAAATGTATGGTGATAAAAGAGAATCTCATAGATGCATGATTGGGATAGCAAATAAATATGGGTATTATTTTTTCCCCATTTTAACTTGTGTTTGTCAGATGTCTTACCCTTTAGGCAGGAACCACAGCCTTGGTCCCTCTGTGTTTAGAAAGTGATGGAGGGAACATGTGTTGGTTACAAACTCTGTTTTTCTTTATATCTGACTGTACCAAATGTCTTTCAGGTTTGTGTGTAAGAAAGATGAACGACTGTCAATGTTGATCTGTGTAAATCTGCTTCTTTTACTACCTGAGCTTCTAACAGCTTTAAATACTGCTAGTGATTCTTCCTGTGTTGGGACCAGAGGGATAGTGTGTGGTTCTCCTGAATAAATAGCTGCAGAACACTCACTGGAGCTGTGTATAAGGAGCAAGAGCACCACCTGCTGCTCATTCAGCTCAGAGTGGCAAAGTAACCTTTAGCACAGTGTTAAACCACACGTGGGTCCAAATTGTTTGAACAGTTTTATCTGATGATTTGTTTTTGTATGTTTTACTAGATTGTAATGTTTGCATAATTTCTGAAGATGCAAAAAATCTCTCTATTTGTCTATTTTTGAAGTTGCAAAAATAAAGAAAATGCCATCTTGGCAAAATATTTTGTCATTTATTGCTTACTGCTACTCTCAGCAGACACCTTCTCATCTAACATTTCTTCTGAAAAATGAAATAGAGTATAGGGTGGTGGTGGCTCAGTGGGTAGGATACGTGCCTCTGGACCAAGAGGTCATGGGTTCGAATCCTACCTTCAGCACCACCATTGGGTCCCCGAGCAAGTCCCTTAACCCTAACTATCTTAAGTGTCACAAAGATTAAATTTTTTGCTTTTCAATTAAACTCATGGATGGCATTGTGTCTCAGGGCTCTTTGGTTCACTGAAATCAATTTTAGATACCTGTGATAATGAGTTTACCAGGTATGCCTACTTAAGGCCATTCCACATTATTAAGCAGACCACAGTTAGCAACCAATATGAGGAAGAAAAAGGATCCCACTGCTGCTGAAAAGAGTGAAATAGTTCAATGCCTTGGACGAGGTAAAAAAAGAGATTTTTGGCTGATTCAGAGCACAGACGGGTTTGTGCCGATAAAGGCACATTGAGAAAGATTTCTACCAGATCCATGCATCGGCTCAAGAGAGCCGCTGCTAAAATGCCATTACATAGCAGCAAACATATTTGAAGCTGCTGGTGCCTATGGAGTCCCACGGGCATCAAGGTGTAGAGTCCTCCAGAGTCTTGCAACTGCATAAACCAGAGAAATACATGAAGACTAATTTTCAAACAGTCCTGTTCACTAACGAGTGCCTTGCAACCCTGTATGGTCCAGATGGATGGAGTAGTGGATGGTTGGTGGACGGCCACGGTGTTCCAACAAGGCTGCAATGTCAGCAAGGAGGTGGTGGAGTTATGTTTTGGGCCAGAATCATGGGAAGAGAGCTGGTCGGCCCCTTTAGGGTCCCCGGAGGTGTAAAGATGACCTCTGTAAAGTATGGTACAGAAGAAAGAACTATGCTTTCTGTAATAAAATCTTCATGCATGACCATGCACCATCTCATGCTGCAAAGAATACCACTGCATCAATGGCTGCTATAGGGATAAAAGGAGAGAGTCATGGTGTGGCCTCCATTCTCCCCTGACCTCAATTCTATTGGAGCATCCTCAAGCAAAAGATCTGAGGGTGGGAGGCAGTTTACATCCAAACAGCAGCTCTGGGAGGCTGTTATGACATCTTGCAAACAAATTCATGCAGAAAAATAACTTTTGATTTTGGTAAATATGCTGCAGACACAAAAAACGACAATTTTCAGTTATTTACAACCTATAAAGTTTCGAAACGCTGTGCGTAATACTTTGGAACAGTTTGTCAGTTTATTTAAAAAAAATACTGTTATTAGATTTGTTCAATAAAATTTTATTGTACTCTTAATAGTTGATAACAGAATGATGAATTGATGACTGTTTACATCAATTATTTAGGTAAATGAGATCATTTGCATAATTTTTGCAACAGGGTGTAGACATTGAAACACTGGTGTGAGGATTTGATTGCATTCAGCCATTTAAATAGCACTGGGTCACAAACTCATCCTTCATCCCTCAAGGGAACTACACTGTATGGACAAAAGTATTGGGACGCTTGACCATTCGGACTTTGACATTAAATGATGAGGCTTTCCACGAATTACTGTGGGAATTGCCCATTCATTCTGTAGAGCATTTATGAGGTCAGGCACTTATGTTAGAGGAGAAGGCTTACATCAGTTCATCCCAAAGGTGTTGGATGGGGTTTACGTCAGTGCTCTGTATGGACCAGTCAAGTTCTTTCTTCTACTCCAAAGGGTCTTTCCCAAACTGTGTTCACAAAGCTGGAAGCATGACTTGTCCAAAATGTCTTGGTATGCTGAAGCACCAACGGCCAGTTTCCCGTATGGGGTTTAAGCCTAGTCGTAGACTAAATGTCATTTTGAACCTGGATTTATTGAGGTAGCTTTCTCACACATGGATTACAATAGTCTCAGACTTGCACTAGTCTTGACTTAAACAATCGGATTTCTAGAAGTAGGATTAGACCTAATCCAGATCTAAATTAAGTCTTAAATTAAACCTGCCTCAAGGCTCACACCCACAGTAGCAGAAAATGGATTACCTCGACTATTTCAACAATAATCAGAGACCACCACCAAGACCAGAAAGAAGGTTGCTGAAAGACAGGAGCAACCCACTAAATGATTTTGATGATTTACCCCTATTTCTCCTTCCTTACAAATATTAATTACCTTAAGGTTTTTGGCATGTGGAACCTTCCATCGAGAAACTGGGGATTTGTGTGGTGTAGGTGAATCAACAGTGTGCAAAATAGTACACAAGTTCTGCAGTGCTATATGTGAACTGAAAAAGGATTTCATCAAGTTCCCAAATGCTGCTGAACAGGCCACCTACAAGGTAGATTTCTATGAATATAGGAACTTCCCTGGAGTCATTGGTTGTATCGATGGCTGCCACATTCCCATCAAGTGTCCCTCTACAGCAGATGCTGAGGAATGCAGAAATCATAAAAACTTTCAATAAATGTACAAGGAGTGTGCACTCCCACTATGCAGTTCTCCAATATGACTCAAGGATTTTCCACAACTCCTCTTTGTACGCTCAGTTTGAAGCAAGACAACACTCTGGAATCCTACTTGGTGACAGTGCGTATGCACAGACAAACTTCTTGTTCATCCCTTATCTCCATCCAGTCAGACCAGAGCAACAGCGCTATAACCAAGCTCACATGCTCACCAGAGGGCTAATAGAGCGCATGTTTGGTGTATGGAAGAATCGTTTCCAGTGTCTCCGAAATACACTGCGGTTTGAACCTAGGAGGTGCTGCATTATTATTACAATAGCAGTGCTTTATAATTTTCTTAAACATTGTGGCTGCACAGACCCTGATATTGAAGATGATGATGACCAACATGTCCCCATCGCTGAGCTAGCCAATGACAGAAATGGACTTGCTTACAGAGATGCTTTTGCTTTGCAGCTCTTCTCATAAATGTGCCTTGAGTGATACATAAATGATTATTTATTTAACTGAGGTTTGGTTCCAAAGAAAATTGACACTGCTGCTGCTTCATGTCTCTCTCTTTCATAGACAACTCAAGATGAAGAATTTTCATTTTGACTTCTTTTAAATATTGTAATTTACATTCATGGAACTCGAAGGAAAGTTTCTCATGAATGGTCATCCTTTTCCCTCTTGACCTGCTGCCTGGATTAGAGACTGCTGGATGCTGACTAATGCTACTGCAGGAGATTAGATGCTGCTGCATGTTGGTGCTGGCTGCTGCTGGATTCATTTGAGCCTCTTGACTGTTCCCTGCGCCCCCCAAATCCTGGGTCATGATCAGGTCATCTTTGTATGGAAAAAAATCTAGTATTACATTTGACTTCAACAATAAAGGTCATTACATCATTTTTGTTACAAGACATGACTTGCATTTAGTTATCCTGGATGGGATAGCGCAAGTTACTGTAAATGGGACGTGTCCTATCAAATGAGTCTTTGAAAGATTCCTCACCTGAACTGTCCAAATGGTCATCATCTGGAATACCTTTCAGTGGTTGCTGACTTTCAATAATCCCAGCCAACAAGTCCCCCAACTCCTTTGTGTCTGGTGGAACTGGGAGTCCCCCACCTGTCTTGAAACGCTCTTGCCGCGTAGCAGCAGTTGTTTTTTTCAGATTTATTTTTATGTTTTTCCACAGGACCTTTACAAGATAATATACACTCTGAAGTAGGAGTTCTATATAATATTGTTTTTGGGGCAACAATAAATCTTACCTGAACTTGTTGGAGTGTCCGTTTGGTTACTTTCTCATTTGAGTTGAATTCATTCAATATAGAAATCCATGCTTTCTTCTTCTTGTTTTCTGTACCTGAATCATGCTGTTTGTTTTCAGTTATGGGATAGTTTGATCCAATTTGTTTGAAAAGGGTCTTCTCAAATTCACTGAAGTTTTTTGAGCGTTTTCTTTTGCCTTTATCCATTTTTTGGTTAAGTGTAGTGACTCCTGTTCCACACACTCTTTAAGACTAATGAATTACAATTATTCCATGACAGGTTTTTATAGCGACCTCTCCTTAGCCACATGTGCATGCCATTAATCTAATCGGGTTTCCAAAAGATGTTCTCACTTGTCCTTGATTACCTTAATCTGAGACTCTGTAGTCTAGAACTAGTTAATCCAAACTTAAGCAACAGTTCAGAAAGTCAGTTGTTTAGTGTGGATTAATTAGCCTAGTCCTGGTTTATTTTAAGCCCTTAACAGGAAACTGGGCCTATATGTGTCTAATAAAGTGGACATTAAATGGACACATTGTTTTCTTTGCACAATATTGAATGATATATATATATTTTTTTACCTAGAAATAGTGTTTTTTATGTAAATATATAAAAAGGTGGCATGTTAGTAAATACTATCATAACTGACACATGAATGTATATTAAAGTCCATGACCATTAAAGGTGAGGGCAATGATATCAGATGCAGTGGTCTTGTTACAGTGTGTATGTCTGGAGCGTGGTGTTTTATGCAGAGTGGCGTTTGTCTTCAGGGCCCATGCATCAGTCTGTCAGAGGCACTCTGACAGACATGTTCTCCCTCTCTTCTCCCAGCCCTGTCCTGCTAACCCCTGGTGTCCCTGTTTGTCCTCATATGAAGCCCTGAGGCTGGACATGGACAGCTAACTGTACCCTATCCTTCCCACAAGCCTGCTGTGTACCTCAGCCAGCCTGGCAGCGGTTGCCTTTATGAGGACACTGCTTGTGCTTTCATCTCTTTTTCATTTTCTAATTTTTTTCTTTTCTTTTCTCTGTATTTCTGTGTATTTGTGGACAGTGTTCTTAATGCAGCTATGATGTGCTTTACAGCATATTAAAACACTGCACTACTTTGAGCAGAACAGTTTGTTAGAATTCATCTGTACATCTGAGATTAACTAATTTGTTAGACCTCATTTGCATATTTTAGGCCCTCCTTTTTAAACAATACCAAAAAAAGACAAAAGCAATAACAAACAATATATCGGGCCGGTTTCCCAGACAGGGATTAAGACTAGTGCAGCACTGTGTTTCTCTTTCAATGGAAAATCTCCATTGGTAACACACACACACACACACACTTGTGCTGCAGGAGCATGTGGTCACCCAGCGTGCTGAACTTGCGTGACTTCAAAAACATGCAGCCCTGGTGCTCGTGATCCTGTGCATGGCAGGGCTCTATTTCATGCTTGACAGGCAGTGCTGCGCTCCTCTGATCCATTGATCCGCTGGGTGACCAGAGGCCACTGCATAGCCCTATGTCCTGCTAACAAGCCTGTAAATGACCCAAATATCTCTTTATGACTAACTCACTCACCTAACAGTGATGCTAATATAGTTAGGCTTCCATAAAGACTGGAAGCTATTCCAGTGAAACGTCCTTGACAGGACTATGATGTGAATGCTGGATATAGATGTCAGATGCTGTTACACCACATGAGAAGGAAACCTCCTCTGCATTCTGGTTTGTGCTGCTGGGTATTAACAAGAGGAGAAATTACTCATATCCTTTAAAAAAAGAAGAGATCATTTGTTTTGTTCCCTCTTTTTTTAGAACATGCAAGTAATAATGATTTTGGCCATTTTAATAATTTAACAGGGCAATAATTGTTTCCTTGTCAGTTTTGTTCTCGTAACCCTGCATATGCTAGTAAGAATGCATATTTTGTCGGCTTCTAATCTTGTGTTCGTTCTGGTTTTGAGACATTGCGAAAGAAATATTTAAGTTCCAGACTGGCTCTTATGTAAACTCATATGTATTATGATTACCTTCTTATCCTAAAAGTCATTGCCTTGAGATACTTTTGACCACTAGAATTCTGTAATATCTGGATCTGGATAATATCTGGATATGCAAAACCATAATTTTAAGATTTGTTTCCACATAAAAACCCATGCTAGAAAGGAAAAATCCTTAAACTGTTTTAGATAGAAATTCTTTGATCATGAATACATTAAATGTGGTTAATTGAATTGAAAAATTAACGTCTCGATTTTTTAATATTGTATTTAAATAATAATAGACCATAAACTTTATATTGCGTGGACATTTCGTGATCAATTAGTAAAATAAAAAATAATAAATTAAATTATTTTTTGCTTGTATGCCAACATTTCAAATTAAAATAATAGAATAATAGGTGATTTTCAAGCTGTTTTATGTTGTAAGTCTATTAATTTTTAAAAATATGTTAATATCAGTAAGACGCCAGCCTCAATGCTGGTGCCACTTGTTTGATTTTGACTTGTTTGTTGTACAGCAACACAAGCTGCGGTCTCTATGGTTACAGTGTCATAGTAGTTATTAATGAATTAGGGTGGAGATAAATACCCAATAAATACAGTGTACAAAGTCGTAGAATGACAATAACATCTTAGCAATGTCATTTGCTGTTCGTGCTTTGACAAGTATGCCTGATAGTTTTACAAAAGAGACCAAATTTGTACAAATGACGCACAAAAAGCAGTGATTATGTGTTTCTATGATCCTTAGTGTAGTGCATGTTGCCATGTTGGACATGGCTCCATCCATTCAGTTGGATAAAAATATCCACTGTCGTGTCATGAAAATATCTAAGAATGCTTATTTTTTACCATTCCAGATTACACAGTCCTGATGTGCTGAAGGGTTAAATAAAAAGAAAAAACAATGCTGACTTTATGTACCTTATTTTTTCTGTACGCTTATGGTATTAGAGATTAGAGCTCATGGCTTATGACAGTGGCAATATGTGCACGCCTCTGTGTGTGTGTACATGTGTGTATCTGCCATGTGGGAGGCTGCTTTTCACTTTGAGCAGGCCGGTAGTGAGCTATGGCCTGGACTGTTATTGACCTCCTGCTGTACTCCAGGCTATGGGCCGACGGCAACTCTTCCATAAGTTGGTCCTCTCTCTCTCTCTCTCTCGCTCTCTCATCTCTCTCTCTCTCATATTCCTCATCCAGAGGTATCGATTGTCATCTGATGGCTCTATCTTCCACTGCCACTATAATCCATACAGCTATTGCTTTCTCCACTTGGCCTGCTATCTCTGTTCTCTTTGTTTACACTCTCCTGTTCTTCAGCAGGTTTTTTTCTGTTTGTTTGCTTGTTTACTTAACAATCCATTCTCAGCTTTGTGATACCTTTCGTCTGTTGTGGCTACAAACACTGGCAGTGTACAGCCAAGCACGCTAACGCACTTCTGGCAGCTCAGACGTATCAGATGGAAACGAATTGGCCTTTTTATTGAGGGCTTTTAGCTATGAAGGTGCCAGATTGCTACAGTGCAGCTTGAAGGATCATGCAAGGTTAAGTTATAATTCTTCGGCATGGTCTGTGGAACCCTGGGCTTTTTGTCAGATCACCAAGTATTGTTTTAGCTCCTGTTCAAGTTTTCAGAACAACTTAGAAAGTGGTTTAATTACAAATAGTTTTCTATTTGTAAGCCGCTATATCAATTTGACCACTTAATTGTAGCGTTCTCGGTGATGTCATTCCTTAACAATGCGGCATGAAATAAGGTGTTCTGTACTTGCTTGACTGACAGCCATTTTCCTTTTGAATCATAATGCCCAGCTTGCTCTTTATCCCTGTCACGGGAGAATGACGTCTTTATATGTCAGTGTGGCATCTTCATGATAATATGCTCTAACTAAGATTGATATGACTCAGTGGCCATAAAAAAAACCAAAAAAACAAAAGCCCACATCTGTATTCATGGAGAGCGTCGCTAAATGAAAGATTAAAAACCACAGCATTTCATAAACCTTACCTTCTCCGTAGCTGCTCATATAGAAAGTGAACTGAACTTTAAACAGCAATGCAGGGGCGTTTCTAGACATAGGAGACGTAGGTGGTTGCTTGCGGCTGCAAGGGGTGTGTGTGTGTGTGTGTGTGTGTGTTTACAGGCAGGGAGACTTGTGTGTGCTTGCTCTTGACAATTTGTTGCGTGGTATTTAGCACGAATGTGAACATTCCTGATTGCTCCATCAAAAGAACTGCCAAGTCACTTCTGTCCCTTTGGTTGTTTGGTTATATATACAGAGCGCAAAATATTTTCTTTTGTACTGACAAAAAAAGAACGCCTTAGCACTGAACTCCCACACACGTATGTCTCTAGCAGTTGACCAAGAGAATAAAGGCACAGCGAGATGCAAAGACAGGACACTGTGCGCTTTTACCGATGCTCTTAAGAATGTAGATTAAAGTCATATTAAAGTCATAGCACGTAGATATGCTGTTTTTATGCATCTAGTCCTGTGTGCTGTAGATATAACAGGTTATTGCATGGGCTTACCTGGGCTGGCTGAAACTGAGAACACTTTTTAAAACATTTTATATTTACTCTCTGCCTACCCCCACACACACTCCTCATATATCTTACTTATATATATATATAGACTGTTGATTGCTCACATTCAGTTAAAACCTACAAAAACTGTTCAAACTAAATTAAAAAAACAAACAAAAAATATGGCAACCTGAAGCCTCAGCATTAGTTTGCTCTTACAGCCATGGTGCAACGTTAGCATTCGACTGACTACTGTCCTCCTTTGCAACTGATGTGGCCTGAGAGTGATAAATATAATAATTTTTGTTAGGCAGAGATTTTTTTTTTTGCTCAAGGAGGAAAAGAAAAACAGTTCTTTTATTTATTGTTCTGCTGGAACAGTTCTACTGTGATTTGATGGAAAATATATATAAGTTGCTCTATATTGTAAGATTAGAAATGAAACTATAGCTTATAGTGCCTGCTTGTTTTGGAGTTAATGGTTTTACTGTATTGCACATAACTGGAGGGAACATTTTACAGTGCCTAACATGGATTAATGGATCTTTAGGGATGAATGAGTTTCATCAGTTCCAGTATTAGTATGAAACAGCAATAGGCCCCTGCACTGTCATTTGCAGTTTTGTCCTTTTTGGTTTTGCATGTTTCCCTGTTTCTACGCTGGTACTAGTGCTCAGGAAGCATGGGCCATTAACACCATTAACATTATTAACAGTTTCCTAAACCATATTAAGGCAAATTTCTGATACCATTATGCAATGTATTTAATCAGCATTATCCAGCACTACTGAAAATGTGCTAGTACATAATTGCTGGAAATGGTCATTCCTTGTGCTCACAGATCATGTGATCTATAGAATGTTTATTATTGCTTATGGAAGTAGAGTGTGTATAAACAGGGAATCCTTATTTCACCCATTGTTTATTATGTTTGCAGCTTATGAAATTTGAACATGCGCACACACACACACACACAATCATGCATACACACAGACACACAAAGTCGTGCTCTATGTAATTAACACCCTTGGAGTAATAGGCTGAATCAGACTTGAGGTGTTGTGCCAGATCAGCACTCAGATGAGTTTTAGCTCCTCCAGGAGCGTCTGCTTCCAAACTCATGCCAAACAGCCAGCACAACACTCACGCAGACGCATACACACACCCACACACACTAGTGTATCTGCAATACATATATTGATAATCCTCGTTATTTTTGTCACTTTAGCAATCATGGGTCTTTAATTTGCTTGGCTTCTAAATGAGATTAATGGTCAATGTACCCTGTAAGTATCTCTCATTCTAACTGAAAGGTTTCTGAAGTGTATTTTAGACATTTGACGGATGAAAATGGTATGCTTTGATCATAATTCGTTTTTCAATCCAGTGGGCTAGATATATTTTACATCTGTCAAAATACAAGTACTTTTGCCTTTTTCACATGCTTTTAAAGCATAGATGTCAAAGAATAACACCATGACTCTTGTAAGAGAAGGTCAGCATTAGCTGCCTAGAATGCCAGCAAAAAGTCTAACCGTGTAAGGGGAATGGGGGCGCAAAGGGCGAAGAGGGGCTTAGACTAAAGATGTTTGACTGCTTATAATTGTAGTTTAATGAAGCGTTGTCATCTTTATCATACTCATCATCTGTGGTCTAGTATTTGTATAGCAGATCCAGTGTGGAAAGGTAACTGTCGTGATAACATTTTTATCTGACATGAACATCAGATCACAAAACCAGAAAGTCTTAAACTTTCAAAAACCAGAAAGCAAAAGGTGTAAAAAGCTTGATGATCCCAACTGAAATGGAGGCAGCTATGTGTTGCGCGCATGGACGCTTATACCAAGTCTATACCTTCACCCTTTGTTTATGTATGTGTGTGTGTGTGTGTGTGTGTGTGTGTGTGTGTATGTGTGTGTGTGTGTGTGTGTGTGTGTGTGTGTGTGTGTG
>JBBPDC010145990.1:0-22810 GCA_037974485.1 Hemigrammopetersius urotaenia
CACACACACACACACACACACACACACACACACACACACACACACACACACACACACACACACACACACACACTGAGCACAGCACTGAACACATCATCTGAAATTGGTCACAGAAATCTGCTGGAGTTTTCTGTTGCATACGTAAGTGATTAAGTAATTAGGTTATTTAGTAGTGCTTCTGTCTAAAAAACAACAAAAAAACATAAAATAATTATTATTTCCCTTGTCATAACAGGATTGTACTCAGAACAATAACTTTCTATTAGATTCATTAGTTCATTCATTCTCCGAGCTGCTTTTCCTCACCCAAAGTTGCCCCATCACACACCCAGTTCCATTAAATTCAGACCATAAAAATGTCCCTGCACTCCCAGTGTTGGAGTTTTTGTATGACTGGTGGAGAACCGGCTATTGGATGGATGCGACTAAATTGGGAAAATTGATGTTGTAGCATTCTAGTGTTGCAGCATCTCTCCATTCATGGCTTGTGATGGTTCTGCGTGGCCTGAAGGTCTCAAATTATGCTCAAGTTGATTTATTTGATTTCTCAGAACAAAAAAAAAAACATTTTCAGACCTCATTTGAAGGATTCTACAAAACAGGGCACCCAAAGGTCTAAAATGATACTTGAGTTCTTTAATTTCTCAGAACAGAAGAGCCCATTTTTCAGGCCTTGTTGTTGGCTAGTGCAAAACGGGGTGCCTGAAGGTCTCAAATGATGTTCAGTTGAGTTCTTTGATTTCTCAGAAGTGAAGAACCCATTTCCCAGGGCTTACTTGTAGGATCCTGCAAAATTGAACATTCTTCAGTGATGTAGCAGCCGAGAAACACGCCCTTGAGACACATCCACTAGCCACTCAGAATCACGATCTATTGTACCAACACCAACTGCCCCTGAACCAAACCAAACCCATCATTCCTCCCCTGTGATGCAGCTTCTGCAGTCAACTCTTCATTAACTCAAGTTCTTCTCAGTAGGGTTAGAGGTGAAGCGTCCTCAGAATAACAAGTAATTGCTGGTTAATGAGCTTTAGGATAAAATAAACCTGGGGTTTAAGAGATTAAGATAGACACAGCTCAAGTTCAGTTATAACCCTTAGAATGTTTTAGTCAAATCTGATTTCAACAAAGAAAAATGCTCTAAAACTGGTGTTTGCTATCGTACATGCTAGCCGTTTGTTGTGCAGCTGCTTGGCCACTCTCCAGGCCCCACCTCCTTTACGGGTTTAGTTACACTTATGGGAGGAAACTGTCTTAGTCCCGGGCTCAAAGATCTTGTGCTTTTTTCTGTTTGTTCCTTTACAGGCATTTGCATGTGACATCATTTTTAAAACCCCAGTAGCAGTTATTATTATTACATGTTTTTAGATTACAATAAGAACACCAAACAAAGCTCAGCATGACATCTTCCATGTAATTTGATGACAATTTACCATTGTGATCAAATCCATTCTGCTTACATTCTAAGGGTTAAAGACACTGTGCCTACACTCCAGCGTTCCTCTATGACTCTCAGCACTACAGCGGTTCTTCTGTATCAGCTCTTTCTGTACCGTTAATAAAGTGTAAAGTGTTCTATGGAGGGGCACGTTTTACCGCTCTCATAAAAACCTCCACACGCCTCTCAATTAACGTTTCCATAGCCAGCAGAGTGAGATCTGTGCCTGCACAGATTTCTTTTTTCACTCAGCCAAACCTTGGTCTGTCTGAAGAACCAGAACACTTTTTTACTGGACGATAATTGGGGTGATGTCTAATTTGTATATTAAAGCGCACATATTCTACGTTGTTCCATTAACCCCCATTCCCCCAATAAGGCCAATTGCAGCCTTTGTTCTTTGTTCCAAAAAAGTTAATTCCACTTACCATAGAGGTTCAGCATACTGCAGGTATATATGCCTGCAAATATATCCAAAGAAAAAACTGCATATATATACTATACATGGGGAACAATAATGGTGAAAAATATTCATGCTTTAGGCATTATTGAATGTTTTAGGACATTAGGATTAAGTTTACTGCACACTGTAGATCCAGAATAGTAGAACAGTCAGAGACCTCACTGTTGGGTGTACCACACACCTGCAAATATATGCACACACACAATATATAACACACACACGTATACCAGACCACCAGAAAAGACCTCACAAGTCGTGTTTCTCACATTTTACTGTAATAAATGAGGTTCCCACAACTATAGCAATACACACACGGCCGAGACTGGGCGAGTGTGTTCCTCTGTGTGGCCGTTAGCCAAGGCTGCTCTCCAAAATCACTTCAAAAACCCTGGAAACTAGCCAGCAGCTTTTTTCCTCAAAAAAAAAGAGCTAGCTAAAATACATAAACGTTTAGAGAGCTTTGAAAGCTTACACTTAACACTGAGGGATAAGACGCATAATTACGGGTTTGATAAGGCACTTTCAGCACGCTGTATTGTTAGTGCAGGCTTTAGGCCTCATGACTAAGAGCGGAGAAATCAGGGCCAAGCTCAGCTCTGTTTACCTACTTCTCTCTCTAAAGGCCTCTTTAGGAGAGCAAGTATGAGTTTTTTTCTTAAAAAAATGGGTCCGGCTCGGCTTCCACTCCAGGAGTTTCCCCAGTAAACACTTGTCGAAGACCTGCTGCTGGAGACAGAGTTCAAAAGAGAGGTGTTTGTGTCCAAGTAAAACAGTTCAGCACATAGATGGCACCTGTGCTTTAGAAAAACTGGCCCTTAGCAACCATCCCTGTTTTGGATCCATCTCACTTGGTCCAGGCTCTCCTAGCAGGCTAATGAAATGCATACAACAAAAATAACGCGTGCGCGGGGAAGGTCACGTCATGCAGAGTTAAGAACAGCTGTGTCTGTCTCCCAGGAGACCCCGCCATAAAGACCCAAACTCTCTCGCTGCTCTCCAGCTGTTTGCTTATGTCATGGACACGGAGTGTGAACGATGAAATTGGAGTGTCAAAACATCATCAGTGGTGTGGACACTGAGTTGATCTTGTTGAAGGAAAGGTGTTCTCAGGGACGGCTGGACTAGTGGACTTATGATGTCTTTCAAAAAACAGAGAGTCAGATGTTGGACCTACAGTGTCCCTCAAAACCTACAATGTCTTTCAAAAATCAATCTATACTGAAATTGAAAAATCAAAAGTGTTCCTCAGAAAGCAACTAATCAACCACAAGACCTTCAATGTCCTTCAAAAGACAAAAAGACAAATGTTGGGCCTACAGTGTCCCTCAAAAATCTCAACCACTGGACTTACAATGTTTCTCCTTCCTCTCTTGAACTGTTCTTCATTTCTCTCTCTCTCTTTCTTTCTCTCCAGAGAGCTGAACTTTAACGCCCTGCAGGAGTTTCCCGTGGCGATTCGAACTCTGGCCAAGCTCCAGGAACTGTGAGTAACCCTCAGTAACCTTACCCAGCATGCATCTGTTCCCAGAGTCCCCTCTCTGAGTGCCATCCGGTCCCACTAACCATCGGCAAACTCGCTCAGAGCAAAGAAGCGCAGCGGCCGGATAAAATCTCCGGCAGCCGCAGCAGATGTTCAGTGAGGCGAGTGCATAAGTCCTTCCGTCTCAAGTGTCCTGGAGCATTCTGGGGCTGAGCCGTAGCCCCTGACAGGTGCTTCTATACCATACCGAGGATGTTTACATCAGCGGATGCTCTGGACGGACGGACAACACGTGTTCACTAAAGCCTCGCTGCACATCTGCAGAGACTCGTGCGCAGCCCATGTTCACCAACACCACTTACATAAATCTGCTACTGTACTAAATATATTCGAAACAAGAGAATTCAATGTCACTATAGAATTTTAATGTCACTGTATCACCCCCTATGACTGCTATAGTGTATTACAAATTGTTGGAATTAATATGTGGATCATACAAACATTATAGAGCCTTATAGAGTACTTTTTAAATGAAATAGTACAATGTATATTGCCCCCTATGCTTTCTGTAGTGTATTACAATCAATCAGAATGACCATTTGGATCAGTATAGAGCATTACAGAGTACCCTTTAAATGAAACAATAAAAGTAATATCACCCTCTGCATTTCCTGTAGTGTATTACAATCTGTTCGAAAGACCGTTTGGAATAAATTAACATTATAGACCCTGACAGAACACTTCTTAAATTAAATAATAGAAGTCATTTCACCTCCTGTGTTTCCTGTAAAGTATTACAATTTGTCAATGAATATGTAGATCATATGAATATCCAGAGCCCTATTTCAATGAAACAATAAAAAAGTCCCATAGTGCATTAAAATCTGTCAGAATCAGCATTTAAATCAAATGAACACTATAGAGCATTACAGGTTACTTTTTAAATCAAATTATAGACGTGATATTGTGCCCTATGCTTTCTGTAGTGTGTTACTATCTTGTAGAATGAATGTGTGGATCATATGAACATTATAGAGCACCTTGGCTGTTAAGTAAGAAGTATTGATGTGCATCAAAAGTCCCTGAACTAACTAATCATGAACTAATGAGCCTAAATGTCTTCCCTATAAATTACACACAGCAGCTCACATAGACAAGGTCTGCCCACACAACCAGCCCAAAATCCTCAATACAAAACAATACAATCTGTTGTACAGTGTGTGTTCATCCATAGTACTCAGATGGATGTGTTTTCTTTAATTTTCAGAGGTTTCCACAACAACAATATCAGAGCCATTCCTGAGAGAGCATTTGTTGGAAACCCACTGCTGCAGACCATGTGAGTACACCCAACACACACACACACACTCACTCACTGACATACAATCCTGCATGAGTGGCAGGAATGTGTTTGCATGCAGGCCAAATTTGTCCCTCAGGAGTGATAGAAACACTTCATTATCTTACCAGTGCAGTTCTGCTCTGGACACGAAGCTTCTGAAACACAGAATAAAGGTTGGAGTTGGAATTTTGTTTATTTTTGCACCAATCTGTAAGGAGAATGCCACCAATTGTTTTAAGTTTCTGTAAAATTTAAGACCAGTCATTAAACAAGACACCAATAAGCATGTCCAATCCATAAGCTGTAATGGCAGATTTGAATAAGAAGTTATCCTTTTTTGGCCCTATCTGGTTAAAGATGTATTTTCTTCTCAAAATTGTGGAAGAACTATGTCTCAGGCATTAGATATTTAATTCACAACCATTTCATGTTCTGTAAAGGAGCTTTTAGAGTCTGTTCAGACGTCTGGTTCCATTCACCATCACTGTGAAGGATTCAGCTTCTACAGAACGGATTGTTTTAGAACATTTAACATGCAGAACTTTTTAAAACATAAGTGGAATTCATTATAAAGGTTCATTATAACGCTTTTTTCCCCAAGAACTGTAAAATGAATGTTTCTTAAAACGGAACTGGCTTACTGTGCAAAACCTCAGAGCTGTTTTTACAAAACAGTGTTCAGAAGCCACATACGTAAGTTTGAGATTGACAAGAGTGATGGTTCAAAATGTGATAATCGACAGATTTAAAACATAACACCTACAGCAATGCATCTGTATTGACAAAAACCTCACCCCTTATCTCCCTCCAGCCATTTCTATGAGAATCCGGTCCAGTTTGTTGGAAGATCTGCTTTCCAGTTCTTGCCAAAGTTACACACCCTGTAAGTACAACTATTAGTGTTACATCAGACTGTTGAACTTACTACCAGCCTAGAAGAATGTTTACAGCCCTAGAAGAACACAAGCAACTCATCTACTTCATCCTAACTCAATTAATACTAGCCCTCACAGGATCAGCACATTAAACCTCTGATCTTCTCAAACATATTCCAGTTCCAATCTCATAAACTCTACAAAAGACTGGAGTTAGTGCCTAGTGTGTTAGTCCCAATTTACATAACTAATCAAATTCATAAACATTACTAATTAACTTCAATCATTTATTTTGTAAATTGACTTTAACAATGAATTTTAATAATGAATTCTACTAAAATGATGTGCATTAATAATGTGTGGTGGTGGCCTAGTGGGTAGGAGACCAGCCTGTGGACCAAGTGGTCATAGGTTTGAATCCTACCTTCCGCATACCACCACTGGGTTCCTGAGAAAGACCTTTAAACCCAAGTTGCTCCAGGGAAACTGCCCCCTGTAGTTAAGGAATGGAAGGTGCTTTGGATAAAAGTGTCCGCTAAATGCCTTAAATGTAAATAATGGATTTCTTACTAATGAATTTTAATTGTGGATTTTAATCATTGGAATTAAGTCATGAACCATAAAAATTTATATTACTAACTAATTGTAGTGTCAATTGGCTTTAGAATTTTAATTATTGATGTTTTATAATAGTCTGAAAAAAAAATTCTTAAAACTTTACTGACAAACTTTACTACTGAATGTCAGTAATACATGTTTATAATTTGTTTTTTTAATGAGCATGACTTATTCACTTCACTGATGGACTTAAAAGAATATTTTAATATTTTAATATTTTAACTTTACTAATGTAATAATTAACAGTTAAGTAATTGATATTTTACCAATTACATTTCAGATGAATTTTAATAATAAATGTTTTAGAATTGTGGTTGACTTTAAACTTCACTAATTCATTTTAAAAATGAAAGTTTTGTTCATTAGTGTTTTAGAAATAGTTTTTACAAATTAACTTTACAAATGAACATTTTAGTACTTGATAAAAATGGACTTTAATAATGAACTTTACCTATGAACTTTACTAAAGGACTTAATTAACTTCAGGAATGAACTTTACTCATGGCTTTTTTTGATTAACTTATTAGAAAAGGCCTTTACATATGAACTTTGCTAATGAGTTGTGATCCTCCACTCAGCTCCCTGAATGGTGCCAGTGAGATTCGTGAGTTTCCCGACCTGAAGGGAACCACCAGCCTCCAAGTGCTGTGAGTATCTGTGTATCTAAGGGGTTAATAGAAATAGCCCACAGACAGCTGTTCTCCGAGTGGTTCTCTGAGGCCTCTCTGAACAGTTCTCAGAATGATTCTCAGAATTCTCTCAGAGGTTCTCTGAGGGGTTCTATGAACTGTTCTGTGAACTGTTCTCTGAGCAGTTCTCTAAACAGTTCTCTGAGTGGTTCTCTGAGCGGTTCTCTGAGCGGTTCTCTAAACAGTTCTCTGAGCGGTTCTCTAAACAGTTCTCTGAGCGGTTCTCTAAACAGTTCTCTGAGTGGTTCTCTGAGCGGTTCTCTAAACAGTTCTCTGAGCGGTTCTCTAAACAGTTCTCTGAGCGGTTCTCTGAACTGTTCTCTGAGTGGTTCTCTGAGCAGTTCGCTGAGCGGTTCTCTGAACTGTTCTCTGAGTGGTTCTCTGAACTGTTCTCTGAGTGGTTCTCTGAGCGGTTCTCTGAACTGTTCTCTGAGTGGTTCTCTGAACTGTTCTCTGAGTGGTTCTCTGAACTGTTCTCTGAGTGGTTCTCTGAGCAGTTCTCTGAGCGGTTCTCTAAACAGTTCTCTGAGCAGTTCTCTGAGCGGTTCTCTGAGCGGTTCTCTGAACTGTTCTCTGAGTGGTTGTCTGAGCAGTTCTCTGAGCGGTTCTCTAAACAGTTCTCTGAGCAGTTCTCTGAGCGGTTCTCTGAGTGGTTCACTGAACAGTTCTGTGAACAGTTCTTTGAGTTCTTTAAATGGTTATCTAAGGGGTTCTCTCCACAGTTCTCAGAGCAATTTTCAGAGTGGTTCTCTAAGAAGCTGTCTGGGAGACTCACGTTCAATTGATAGTTAATTAATCATTAGTTCACTGATGCCAGACAGGCAGGCAGGTTTCCATGAAGTGATGTTCTGGGATTCTCCTCATTCCAATTAAACATCTCGATAGATCTACCAGATTTTGGTGCACTGAATCTAATCACCTCCATTAGAAGTAGTGTGTTTTTGAAGCGACAAAGTTTGTTCGACCTCACACCCTCTTCAAGCTCCTTAGAAACATTAGTATTTCTTTGCTGTTCTTCCTATCAAACCAAATGTCCACTTCTCCTGATCACAGCCAATCATACCAAACACATCATGCTTTTAAAGGTCATGTGACTCTTCGTCATGTGATTTAATGTGAGAAATGCTGTATTGCAGCCTTATTTAGCAAAATAATGCTTTGTCAAATTGTCTGAAAAACCACTTAATGTTTTTTAAAACTTTGCTTTCAAAGAGCCAGACATTGTATTTTATTTCACACAATTTATCCATTTTTTTTACCACTTATCAATTTATTTCATAAACTGCAGATTTTTATTTTTTATTCTTGTTCATCAGAAAAATGATCATTTTAAATAACCAAGTTTTCTTTATAAGCTGAAAGAATCTGTAACAGTGCATGTCTGACATCCTATTAACTGGTTGTGTGGTGATGCAAACCCAAGACTGTCCTTTAACTTTAAATGCCCTTGTTAACTGTTTCATCTATTAGTTCCTCAGATATCTAACAGTTGTCTAGTAATCTATGTTATAATTATAATTATATTAGGTGCTTTTTGTAGGACAGTAGTGATGAATGAAAAATTACATTTTCTGGCTAATACAGATTCAAATGTTGAAAATACTGTAAATGTATTTATAAGCAAAGAATGATAAGAGAGTTTTAGTAAATATTAAGTGTAGAAAGTTTCAGTGTGTGCAAAAGCTTTTGACTGGTCGTGCACACTGTTATGCATTATTCCCTCATTTTAATCTCATTATGTAACAACTCGTTTGTAAGTTATTGCCCAGTTTAGAGTTTAAATAAACCCTGCAGGTCGTAGAAAATGAGTACAGCAGTGCTGCTCCAGTTCTTCAGAATATTCTGGAACTGCTTTCGGGAAACTCAATAACAGTAAACATGTGTTGCGTCCGTTTGATGATAAATAGACTTAATTAAGAGATATTTGCAAAACACCACGTCCATACCTTTGGCCCGTGTTTGTATGTATGAATAGCCATGTATTTATAACTGTGTGGGGACCAAAAGTCCTCATTAAGATGGGACCCTAGAAAATGTGTAAACGTGGGGATAATTTGCCATTTCTTACCACAAATGCAACTTTTTGGAAAAAACCCTTAAGAGTGAAAAGCATGTGTTTTGGTTCTCAAGGTTGTGTTTTTGTATGTTATGCAGATACAGTATTACATCAATCAATGGAATGTCCTCGCATATATAGTAATATATAAAATGTGTGTGCATATGTTTGTGTGTTTAACTCTACAAAGTGAAGTTTCTGCTTCCCATCATTAATGTGAAAAAGTAAAAACAGAGAAACACACTTTGTGTTAATGAAGGTCATCATTTATTCTCATTAAAGCCTGATTGAGTAACACACGCACACACACACACACACACACACACACACACACACACACACACACACACACACACACATACACTTACGGTAACTGGCTGTGTTTGTCCATCTTCCTGAAAGCGCAAACTAGGCCGTACGCTAAAATTAGAGCAGTTTACCATCAGCAGCGATAATTAGTGTTTCTGCATCCACAGAATGTTCTGGATCCAGAGCCATGTGTGTGTGTTTGTGTGTGTTCCATTACTGTAGGTCTACAGCAGAACTAAATTTACTCACTCTTAGACAGTAATTAAAAAGCTAGAATTGAATGTCGTATTGTTGCTAATAACCGTGGAATTACATTTAAATTATGCATGTGTTTACAATGTAAATCCTGGTGATTAATTCACTGTTCCAACTGGTTTACAGTAGTTCAGCTCACATAATTAAGCAGTTTTATCAACTTCAGTTTCTACTCATGTAATTACATCAGGATGCATTTGTTTAAAAATAATCCTGTGCAAAAGTCCTTAGCCACCCCTCATTGCTTCATATTATGCTTCCAAAGATCCAGACTTTCTTGTATTTTTAATGTAGCAGTGAAGAACAGTTCTCCAGGCTTCAGATAGACTTTCAAGAAACAGGTGCAGATGATCAGGTGGTGATCAGTATACTGGTGGTGCTGAATGTTGAGTGGTTGGAACACCTTTAACTAGGCACCTTGTATATTTAGACATTTTGCAGTCTGTGCTTTTCTTTCCTTTAATCTACTCATTATGATGAGGACAGGAATAAATTATTATTACTGGCATGGTAATATTAGTAGAAGAAGGTGTAGTAGTATATATTATTAAAATAGTATTATGTATTGCTGTTGTTTTGTTGTTGTTGCTGTTTATTGTTATTGTATATTGTCTTTGTTTCCTACAGCACCTTGACCAGAGCAGGTTTATCAACCCTACCGGATGATCTCTGTCAGCAGCTACCCAGCCTCAGAATACTGTGAGTGCACTCTCTCTCTTTCTCTCTCTCTCTCACACACATACACACACACACACACACACAAATCAGATCAGCTGTCACACCTTTCACAGCTACTTTTGCCAGGTTGGACAAGCTTTAGCACAAACTCCTGTTCAGTCTAATGAGACACACACACAAACCCACACACTACTCAGATTAGAGCATCATTTACAAAACTGTGCAAAAGTCTTGACACACCCCTTTGTTTTGACACAACACAACAACAAAACAACAGCAATACATAATAATATTTAAGTAATAAATACTACTACACTTTGTTTGGGCAAATACTATTTAATGTCTGTGAAAATATCTTATCTTTGGAATTTTGTAGATTGAATGAAAAAAAAAAGGGAAGTGTTTAAATGAGTGTCCACTCATTGGCTATTTTATGAGGAACTCCCTGAGAAACTCCCTCCCTCTCCCATCTATTATAGGTGTTTCTAATAAATCCACCTCCCATCAGAGAAGAGTCAGTCCTATTTACATCTGTGTGCCTGTATGTGTTTGTTGCAGTGAGTTGTCTCATAATGCCATTGAGGAGCTGCCCAGCTTTTACCACTGCACATCACTGCAAGAGATGTGAGTGAAATCTCTATCTATCTATCTATCTATCTATCTATCTATCTATCTATCTATCTATCTACCTATCTATCTATCTATCCATCCGTCCATCCGTCTACTGTACAGTCCTATGGGATTTGTGTGTGTGTGTACAGTACGTGCAGGTGCATGTGTGTTTGTATGTGCATGTATGGGTGTGTGTATATATGTGAGGGTTTGTGTATGAGTTTGTGTGTGCATATGTGTGTGTTTGAGGGTGTATGAATATATGTGTGTGTATGTGTGTGTTGCTGTGGTGACGGTCATGTTTGTTTTGGCTGTGTGCAGTGGACTCCAGCACAATCAGATCAGACGGATCGATATGAACACGTTCCAGCAGCTCACCACTCTGCGCTCACTGTGAGTTACACCCTGTTTGGAGATCAGTATAAGTACAAATACACAGATGTACAGTACTGGACAAAACTAGGCAAAAGCCCCACATTTTTTTTGCTTTGAAACACCTTGTTCATGCAAAAATACTATTTTCATCAGAAACTGATCACTGCTGATTGTTTTTCTGCTGGTTCAGGCCTTAAGTTAGATGTGCTTGGTTACACTTGAATGATTCATACTTAGGTCACTGTGTGACTTAACAAACAAATAACATCCCTCTGAAACTGGTCAGGATCAGGAACTGGACTGATAATGAGAGTCTTTGAAAGTCCTTCAGGAAGCCTGGAGAACTGTTTCTCAAGACTACATGAAAATACAAGAAAGTTTGGATCTTTGGAAGCATCTCTTTTATACATGCAAAATATGCTAACTTCACACTTCAGTCTCTAAGAATAACACATTCTCAACAGGAATACACCTTTAGTCAATAGACAATTTGGAACCATTTATAGACAATACTGAATCATTTGTAGTAGACCCTGAATATTACTGACTAATTTATAGTAGATATTAAATAATTCATAGACTGGATAATATATTCTATCCTCAATATTTCAAATGATTCATAGTAAATGTAGGCTTTTTATAGTAGATATTAAATAATCCATAGTAGATCCAGAATAATTCCTTGTAAATTCTGAATCATTTATAGTCAATACTCACTATTTTATTGCTAGATACTGAATAGAAGCCACTAAATTCATAGTTGACATGGACTAATTAATAGTCAGTACTGAATATTTTATAGTAGTTACTGAATAACAAACTTATTATTAATTAATAATAAGGTTGGACTCTACACCTACAAGTGCTTTTCCACCAATGTTTTTTCTGGTGCTGGAGCTGATGCTCAGGTGGGGCTTTTTTCAAATTGTGAAAGTAGAAGAAAAGGCACCAGAACTGCATTGGTGGAAAAGGGCTGTACATCTACTGACCCTTCTGGAGGTTATCGGACAGAAGGCTCACCAACATCTCCCCGTACTGGCCAACTTTAACACTGATGTGTGTTATTAGAGCGCACAGCATAGCTCTAATAAGAAGAGCTATTATTTTGTGATAAGGAGCCAAAACAGCTAAACACAAACTTCAGTAAAAACTTCAGAATCTGGGAGAAAAAAGCTGATGGCCTATATAAACAGTGGCTCGTAAAGTTTCAACTGCAGCTCTGATCTGCCTTTGAAATGAATCCTGCTGCCTGTACTTCTCAGCACACACTGTGTCTGATTGCCCTAAAGCACCAAATTATCATCACTGAAAGAAGATGAGAGGGTGAAACAGCTGCTGGAAGCTGAGGAGTGATTATTTTTCTTTGAAAAATGTAGGGATCTGAGCTGGAACAGGATCGAGACAATTCACCCCGACGCCTTCAAATCACTGCAGTCCCTCATTAAACTGTGAGTACTCATCCTTTTACTCATTCACTCTCTCTGATTACAGTCTGGGAACCATGCATGGAAGAACTGAACATCTAGGCAGTTAAGGGGTAAACAGCCACCCATTTTAGAGTTAAAACCCATACACACTCACATAAGGGGTTAAGCATGTGCACTCTAATTTGCACATAAGGGTTATACACTAATTTAAAGCTTACGCACTTGTTTATGGGTTAAAATGTGCATTAAAAAGGGTAAACACTCATTTAAAATAATAATTTATACATATATATGTGTGTGTGTGTGTGTGTGTGTGTGTGTGTGTGTGTGTGTGTGTGTGTGTGTGTGTGTAACACTTATTTAAAACACATGCATTAGTGCATTAAAGCACTCATTTAAGGGTTAAACACATTTATGGCTTAAAACACACTAATCCAAGGGTTAAACACCCATTTATATTGCACTGATATGCACGGATTTATTAAACACTCTTTTAAGTATTTAATAAATCCGATTGAAGAGTAAATACACTGTGTGTTACAGATGAGTAAGCGCACACATAAACACTGTGTTACAGATGTGTTAATACTGATTAATACTGAATGTGACTTCACACCCCTCTCATCATACATGGGTTCACTGAGGGGCTCAGTCGCCATTCCTCTCATCAACTCTGGAATGAAAATGAAAATACTGAAATACACAATGATGTGGTCAGTATAAAAGCTATAGCTAAACAATAAGTAAAATTACTACTGAAGTAGTTTACTAATTAACACAAATACCAGGTCTATCACCGCTTATCATAGTGAGTAGTGATATTGCACATAAGACTATGGCGCATATTAATATAGATGTTCCACATAATGATTTTGGACTCAATCAGAAGAGGAGTTACAGAGTCCGATGGTGGGTATGTGACAGGGAGGAGGTATAGCATCTGATGGGTGGGTATGTGACTGGGGGAGGAGTTAAAGTTTGATGGCAATATGTAGGAAGGATTTTCTGTGGCGTTCCATAGAGCCCTTTATGCTGGTGAGACTGTGGCTAAAAGTGCTTCCACTTAATTGGTAGAAGAATACACACACCACTGGAAACTCAGCCCAGTCACTTGCATGCTGTGAGTATGAGGCAAAACCAGAGTGGATTTCCAGTGATATGTGTATTCCTCTATCGATTAGGTGGAATGGATGCTTTCACGAAAGATTCAAGATTCAGCAGCGGTTTCCAAACACCCCCACGCTCTAAAAGGACCGAGACCCATCCACCCATCCACCCAAAGCCTGCCCCCACACCCAAAGCCCACCCCCACGCGTAGACTGATGCATTCCCCACACATTAAAAATGCTTCTGACACCCCTGTAACACTTAAACCTTTAATTACTCTTCTTCTCCACAGGGATCTGACTGATAACCACCTGAGCGCTCTGCCACTAACCGGACTGAGTGGCCTCACACACCTCAAACTGAGAGGAAACACAGATCTGTCCAGCTCATTCAGACACGAGGACTTCCCCAACATCAGGTTCCTTTATTCACTCACTCACAGTCCATTCATTAACTGACCAGTGCCCCCTAAAAATCTCCTGGACCTCACCCAAATGGACAATCATCATTAGTGAAATATGCACATCAAAGCTGTAGCACTAAAGTTTTCCAAGACATTGGAATTGACAAGAAGATCATGAACTTTGTAGAAAGTAGCGGTAGTTATCCATGACCTGAGGAGCATTTCGTGTGCCTTTACAGAAACATTATTTCCGTTCATTAATTGCCAGGGTTAATTCATTTGACATTTGTCTGCTTCAAGCTAAAACTGATGCTTTTGATGCCCCCCTGAGTTTGCGCCTGTGCATTCTAAAAATAAAGAGATTGATATAAATATCTCTTTCACCCATAGCTCAGGGCGTTGGAAAACCTCCATAAGCCAAGCGTTTCTGGCTGGAATTGCTTTATTCTCGCCTGGAGAACTGTTGAGGTTAGGATGAGAGAATCCAAGAGTTGTTATTCTCAGAAAAGGCTGATTACAAACAGAAAAAACCCATGTGGTTTCACTTGTGACCCAAATAAGTTGGCATCCCAAACAAATTGTGCCCATGAGTATTCAGGGTTAAAAGTTTGCCTGGTGCTGATTCTTCTTCTCACAGATGTTCAGGCCTACTCATGTCAAAGCTTGAGATGTGCAGGAGGTTGTTATAATTGAATGTCAACAGCCATAAAGCTCTATAACATGTTTAAGTGTGCATAGCTTTATTTTATTCCTAGAAGTACATTATTAATCTTTATTTGGCCTTTTGTTTCTCAGTAGGGTACTGACATGAACAAACCACTGAGTCTTCTCCTGTTGTCCTGCAGGGTTATTGAGATGCCCCATGCGTATCAGTGTTGCGTGTTTGGAGCCAGCAGCAGCTTCAGAGCAGCTGCCCAGTGGGAAGAAACAATGGGCAGCGAGGAGGATGAGCTCCAGAAGAGAACACTAGCTCTGTTCCCCATCCACACTGACTGTGAGCACACTGCTTTTTCAGTATTACATACTTAACCTTAACCAAACATCAACACTGGAGAAGTCTTGATCTAGGCATGGCTACTGAAGTTGAATGTTTGGATGTTTAACAGGTGAACAGTAATAGTTGCCAAAAAGGGGGATGCTTGGTAATAATATTAACTACCTGGATACCCAAACTCTTCATAAAGTGGTCATTCTACAAATATCAGTCAGCACAGTTAGTGTGGTGTAACTTTGGAGTAACTTTATCCCTTTAAACTGCCAGAACAACAATGCTTCTTTTCCACACTGGTAGAGCATAGTAGCACTTGCCTCAAAGGATTAGGACCCTAGATATGTATCAAAATGTTTCTGTTGTTATTAAATTATTTTATTGTCAAATTGCAATTTGGTGGGTGCAGTGTCACCTCAAAGCAAGAAAGTCCTCGGTTCAGTTCCTGCCCAATGTGTTATGCCTGTTTGCAGATGATCCTATGGGAAGAACCTACAAATCTGCTCTGGTTTCCTCTGGAAGTCTAAAGACGTATATATATATCATATGCAATGGAATGGAGTGGCTCAGATAATGGAATTTGAGAAATGCTTGACTATACCTCTAATAATCAGATAATCACAAGTTAGATTTTTTTGGAACTGTATTTTTCAACTTTTTAAGTGTTATATATTTTCATATAAAACCAGATAAAGTTCACAATTAAGCTGACAGGGAATGCTTTTTATTTGGTGAAAGGGACCTCAAAGAAGGCTTCACTTGCAGTATTTTGCACACTGTAATTGTGGGAACAGGTTGAGTGTCTTTGTCTATTTTTGTCTCCTCTACCTGTCTGTTCGTCTTTAATTAGAACAGTAAAAACATGTTGAGGCGGTACAGTAACCGCAGGTACTCAAGAGATGAAATAAAAGCATGTCTTCTCTCCATGCATTCCTCTGTAAGCAATCTGATCAGGTTTCTGACTTGAAAGGAGCACAGTAATTATGCTTTACAGGGAATGAGATTGAGATTGACAAGTTAAGATCTGAAAGCACCATTTAGCCCTTTGAAAGTAAAGAAAAACAAAGTGCGATTAGGGTTAACTTTTCACGTACGAGAAGGTAAAGTGAGTTTGACAATTGCACTGGAGATTTACTGGATACACCCCTGGAGCCGAAGCTTCTGGAAAGATTACAAAATCTGTTTTCATGGCAGTGTGATAGTGTCAGAGTCTTATTTACTTTTTCTAGATACATCACTTCACAGACAATTTCATCATCACATCATATGCACAAACTGTGAAGGTAGCTGAAGTACACAACGGCTGTCTTAGTCTTGTGTTTGTGTTTGCAGATGATCCCGAACTGGAGGAATTCCAGTTGGCCATTGAAGAGTCCAAACTCCAAACTAGCATCCAGTGCACTCCCATCCCAGGTGATTGATATTTATTATTTCTAAGAGTGGGAAGATGTTGCCTAAGAGAGTTAAATGGGTCACTGTTGATTTCAGGGTCTGGTAATTTAATTATGGCTGGGAATGTTTGATCTGACAAGCATATCAATTTTAGTTGATAGCAATGATTTAATGAGACTAATGAGAATAAGAGTTCCCAGCACTGGTCCTGGTGTACCCCCTGCATGGTATTTTTGTGTTTTCCTGCTCTACCACACCTGGTCCAACGAAGCAGCCTATTAACAAGCTCCTTCTTGGTTTTGAGCTGGAAATGCACCAACTTGCAGGACGGGGTGTACCTTAACCTAAATGAGTTTTAAACACATCTGTATGCACACAGACCGTTGTGAACATCAGTAACTTGTTCCTGTTCCACTACTGCAGGTCCCTTCAAACCCTGTGATAACCTCTTCGATAGCTGGGTGGTACGTTTGGGCATGTGGCTCATTTCTTTGGTTTCTCTGCTGGGCAACAGTCTCCTCATCCTGACTGTTTTCGCCTCTCCAAGTTACCTCTCACCAGTCAAGTTCATCATTGGCGCCATTAGCTGTGCAAACCTGCTCACGGGCCTCTGCTCAGGCACCCTGACGGTGGTGGATGCTCTGACGTTTGGGGAGTTTGCCATTTATGGTGCTCGTTGGGAAACGGGCACTGGGTGCCGAGCAACAGGATTCATCTCCATCCTGGCCTCAGAGGCATCCATCCTCCTCCTCACGCTAGCTGCAGTGCAGTGCAGCGTTTCTGTATCTTGTGTCCGAGCTTACGGAAAGTCTCCGTCTCATGCTAGTGTGAGAGTGGCTGCATTTGTGTGTTTGGTCCTTTCCCTGGCAGCTGCCAGCTTGCCAGTTGCTGGGGTTGGTGAATACGGGACAACACCACTCTGCCTGCCTTCACCTCTGCCCGAGGCCCAGCCCTCCACCCTAGGCTTCATGGTGGCACTAATCATGATGAATTCCCTTTGCTTCTTGCTGATCACCACCACTTACATCAAGCTCTATTGGGACCTGATGAAGGGTAACTTTGACAGCGTTTGGGATTGCGCAATGATCAAGCATGTTGCCTGGCTGATTTTTACCAACTGTATTCTCTACTGTCCTGTAGCCTTCTTGACCTTCTCTTCCCTAATGGGACTCTTTCCAGTGAGCGAAGAAGTGGTCAAGTCAGTCCTATTGGTGCTTCTGCCCCTTCCTGCCTGCATTAATCCCTTGCTCTACCTTCTGTTCAACCCACACTTCCGTGAGGATGCGAGACTCTTCCTGAACAGAACTCGTCTAGTCCAGGACAGAACCCTTGACTCCTTTGTTTCGGTAGACACAGAGAAAAGTTCGTACGACTCCACCCAGGCCCTAGTGTTATTCGCTTCTAAAGCAGACATGATGTTTGAGGGTTCCGAGTCAGGCAGCCAACCCTCAGTACCACTAATCCCATGTCAACTACAGATGATTCCGCCAAAAGAATCCGTAAAGGAGAACAAGGTCAAGTTGATGTCAGGGTTAGGGGCTAAAGGTGAGGAGGAAGAGGAAAAGGAGGACATAAGCAACAGAAGGATGGACATCCAGAGAGGAAACACTTTCTTCACTGAGGTCTACCACTCCTCGTGCCATTCATAAGTTCTGTCATAAGATCATCTGCTCTCAGGAACCCTCTGATTCTGAGAAAAACAGACAAGTTCTCTTTGGGTGCGGTACCTAGCCATCAGCTAATGGACAATTCTCCTCAGAGAACAACTCTCAAAAAGAAAAACTATATGTAGCAGTCGCTAACACCACCAGCATGGATATAAAGAAAACTGTCTAATATAGTACTGTGATATGATATACCCAGTCACAGGTTAATTTATATATCAATCAGTCTGACTCGTCACTCTTAATTTTGTACAATTGACTGGCAGTGCAAAGTCATATAAAAAAGCAAGAAACTAAAACAGGGTGTTTAACAAGGTGCAGAAAAGAAACAAATGTGTCTAGATGTGTTCAATGTGAAAATGTTTTCTCTGGCACACCTAATCTTTATGGGTGTTTTAAATAGCACTCATCCATAAAGTGATAAACCATGTCAAACGCTCACTCCAATCATATACCATTCATTTTCAAGGCTGTATGTATTCCTGGCTCATAATTACAGCTCATTTTGAATGTACAGGTTTTAACTTGCTTTGTTGTCATAGACAAGTGAAGATATTTTACAGGAAAGTAAACACTCACTCAGTGGTAATTTTAATCAAGATCACATTAACACAGAACCAGTGCACCCAAGTTTTTGGGCAGGTCTTTGTGATCAGAAGTGGACATTTTAAATGTGTAAATGTTTTAAAAGAATAATCCATGGAGTGGGCTTTGATTAGGTAACACAGCATGGGGGTCTCCTTTTCAGAATTGTAAAGTAGCTAGCTATTATGTATAAAATATAACTACCTCTGAAACTAGCATGCTAATTTCCTTTTTTTTCCCCACCCAGAGCGCAGTTTGTTTCTGTTCTTTTTATATAAAATGTATATGAAAAATATAATTTTTATATTGAAATTCGAAGCCCTTAGTTTGCAAACCAGACATATTTTGGATGTATATATTTTCATATTTCTGTATACTTGTGATGAAAGAATGATTTAATAAAAATTATTAGTTTCATACATGTCCTGCTGCCTTGTGAAAGCTCCTTTGAAGGACAGAACTGAGTGCATTGATACCTTTTATGGTTTTCAATTTATTGACATTTTCGATTTAAAACAAATGACACACATGCACAACATGCAACATAATCTACAGTGATCTTATAACCAACAAATAAGACAAAAAAAAATTACAAGCATACTCTCTTTGGCTGTTCCAAATTCTCCTGTGCTGAAAGTGCTTCTCTTTTAAGGAAAGTTTTGCTGCCTTCATTTTCAGGATTCGTTTGCTCTGCATCCCCAGTACCCTACAATACGAAAGGGGAAAGCATACGTGGTAAAGTCTGAGAAGAGACAAATGGCGCCACCTGCTGAGAGACCATTCATAAAAATATTTGTAACGTACAAATGAACAAATGTTTTGCTAAAGAACTGTTAAAAAGTACAAAATTAAAAAGGTGTGTCCTGCTTGACTGGAATTAAATCAGCAGCCAAACTGGATAAAAGCATTGTTGGGGTGAGAACCCAAAGAAATCCTTTGATAAATACCCATGAGCTGACGGAGAAGACAACACAGAAGTTATCAAAAAAAATAATCAAACATTTGGAAACAATAGTACATGAACTTTAAACAAATGTTTACAGTTCATGTACTACTTTAAATAACTTGAAACATTTCACAGTGCTGGCTTTGGCTTTCCTTTCTGTAAATTATTTAGTAAAATATCACCTCCTGGATAAATTACTACAGTGTATGTAAAGTATGTCACTGAGAGTTAGGACTATGGAAAATACAGCAAATAAAACATTAAATAGACAAATAAGAGAATGTCAGTCAGGAAGTATAAAATAAGAAAATGAACCTACATGAAAAGCAGATTTTTTTTTTTGTGTACTTTCTTCCTTGCAAGGTTTGTCACTTTGTACTATGTTAGCACTCATATAGATGACCTGCACTCTAGGAGGCATCTATTAATTCGTGTAATTTGCAGGTAATACAACAGTTTGGTTAGACCAGTTAGTAAGACATTACAACACATGTTCCCATTAAAAATGTTTAATTTAATAAGAGTATGTACCAAATATTGTGTGTTTCCAGTTGTGTAATGGCTAACTGAAAATTATAGTCGTTTATTTTAGGGGGAAAAAAGCTCACCTTGTTCTTCTGTGTTGCGTATTTTACAGTCCATTTCTTTGCCTTTTCCAAATAAACTGCTTTGTTGTATTTAAATTCCGATGACTACAAAAAAACACACACAAAAAGAGCCAAAAAAAGTCAACACCACCAAAGGACATCTCACAGAGGAACAAAGGAGAATTATAATAAGAGTGGAAAGACACACAATATCTGCCATTAACGGATCATCTGGGTTGGGTTCAGCCATGAGGAGCTGGATGGAGCTCAACACAGTGGAAATGTTCAGGGAAGGTCTCCAAGCACCCTAACGAAGAGAACAGTTATTCATAAGAACATAAACCTAAAACTCAGTCTGAGACAATAAAACACACCACCACAACAAGGACTGCATGTGTACCGTATCTTGCATCAGTATTAACTGATTATCACATCCATAACACTATATTCTAAGTGTCTAAAAAAAAGATATACAACAGCATGATAAAAAAAGCACACTACACTATATATATAAGTATGTGTACATGCAGGATATATATATATATATATACACACAAGCAGCAGGCCTTAACAAATAATACACTAACAAGCTCTAACAAATGTTTTAAAAGAAGGAAATAAAATCGATCAGATGACTGACAGGAATCTTAATCAAATCACAAACTGTTTAATCACTTCAAATTCTCAGTCTTGTGATTTTGTTCCCACCTTGGGCGGCAGTTTCAGAGCATCGAGACAGATCCGGCCTGCGGTGTCAATATTCGGGTGATATATGGGTGTCAGAAAGCGTATCTGAGGAGGTTCAAATGGATACCTGTGGAACACAAATACGAAGATCGGCTAGATTACTAATAGTCACTGAACTGAGACATACAAGATATGCAATATTTAAGAGTATATTAATACAATCCCTAAACATAGTGTGGGGTCTCACCTGTCAGGTATCTTTATCTCCAGCTCAAACACACCTCCTTCATACGGGGTCTTAACCCCTCCAATAATCTCTGCATGTAAAGAGAGAGAGAGAGAGAGAGAGAAAGAGAGAGACACAAACAAAGAGAGTGACAGAGGGAGGATTATTAACAGAACAATCATTACTCAACCTCAAGAAAAGCAGAAAATAATCCGGACCAAACCAAATTTTAAACAAGCCAGTACCAGGACCTGTCTCAACCTGTCTTGTCTCCTGGTTTATACTACTGTATATTAGCCTATTATTTATTGTTTTTTTTATTGCAATATTAACATTAGTAGTAGAAACAATATTACTATTACTAGCCTACTATGTATCTGTATTTGCTTTGGGAATACTGTAAATGTTCAGTCATGCCAATAAAGCTCATTCAATTGAACTGAATTGTATTGAGAGACAGAGAGAGAGAGAGAGAGAGAGAGAGACCGAGAGAGAGGGGGGAGAGGGAGAGAGACAAAGAGAGAGAAAATAATAAAACAGGTCTGTAGTGAAAGAACTGCTAAACACATACACATGTTTATAGGCTGTATTCATAAAAAAAATGGTTTTCGTGTGTGTGTGTGTGTGTGTGTGTGTGTGTGTGTGTACGTGTGTACACTAACGGGCCTGCATGTTCCCCATGTTCTCCTCTGTGAAACTGCAGTGTATTCCAGGTGGTGGTTCTGTGTTCAGAAGCTGAAGCTCTCGCTTTAACCGGCTGCTTCTCTGCATCCTAACGCTGGACACACATTCAATCACTGAATAAAATAAAAAACTAACTTCAAAACAAAAACAACACAATATGATAGGGGTTTAAATAGCAGCTATAAACAACATAAATAAATACCAACTTCAGCTCCGGAACGAACTGACACTCTTTCACTTTCACATCACTCGCTTTTAAATCGCATTGTTTACTGTGTATACACTTAATTAGAGTTATTTTATTGTATTTTACCTGTTACTTCTGTTGTTTCCTCTCTCGCGCTCACGTTGACTCTCCCGCCGAAACGCCCGTTCCTTTATCCGATGCATTATGGGAGTTGTAGTTTATGTGCCGTCTCTACATGAATACGGTCAATGTTTAGACTTGCAGAGCTACTGTTGGGAAAATGTTCAGAAGTATGGTGAGGCTGTTCAGCTTTATAACATATATAACATAAATTAGACTAAAATTGTGTAAATAAAATGCAAAATAAAATTTTGGTAGCTTGGTTTGAAAAATCAGTGCATGTTTTCATTTTTAAAAATGTATCATTGTATACAGGCACATTAATATGCTACTGGATTTACCACATACAAAACGTTTGTTTATTTATTGTTCAGACTTTTTTATATTTTTAATGTAGTCTTGAGGACGAGTTCTCCAGGCTTCCTGAATGATTTTCCAAGACTCTCAATTTCAGTCCAGTCCCTGAACCTGACCAGTTTCAGAGGAATGTTTTTGTGACCTATGTATGAATCATTCAAGCAGAAGAAAGCACTAGTGAAAAAACAGGTGCAGATGATTCCAGATGATCAGGTGGTGATCAGTATACTGGTGGTGCTGAATGCTGAGTGGTTGGAACT
>JBBPDC010146001.1:0-22799 GCA_037974485.1 Hemigrammopetersius urotaenia
ACTGAATTTGCTCGATACAGAGGACAGTAAGGCTGAGTGCTGATTTCTTTCTCACCATCAGAAAATCTCTTCCCTCGTGGATTGCTCGTGATCTGCACACCTGCGCTGTTGTCTCTAAAATTGCCTGGCGAGTTATGTCTTCATGAGTCTTCGCTGAATTACTTGCCAAAAAGCGCACAGGTTTGAATGCTGAAGTCTGACTTGGCAGGAGGAGGACCATCAGACAGAGGATGAAAGATGTTTTGCTCTGCCCAGCCCTGGTTGACATCATTTTGTCTATCAAGAGAGAAAAACTTAATTTGCTAATAAATACAGCTTCAGAAAAAATTAAAAGCCAACTGCAATTTTATTTTTAAACCGGCATCTCTATGAGTATGACAACCATCCCATGCCAGTGTCTGTTAAACTCCTACACGCGCCCCACATTCTGCTTTATGAGGTTCTGATTAGTGATCACCCGAATCACATCTTATTTAATGAGGAAAAAGATTTTAAAAATGCTGTAAACAACACTCTCCTCTCATAAAAACGCTGCATCATTTCTCTTATTTTGATGTTTTGTCATTTCCTTTAAAATTATGCTTTAAAGAACAATATTTTTATTTGGAAATTTGGTGAAATATTGTTAGCAGTTCTTAAAAAATAAGACAACACTGTTCAATTCAATACTTTTCAAAAGATAAAACCCTGAAATACTGAACATTTTTGCAGTGGTCTCTTATCTGTATATATGTAGAGAAGGGGAGAGAGAGAGAGAGAGAGAGAGAGAGAGAGAGAGAGAGAGAGAGAGAGAGTAGAAACAGTATATAGAATAAGTAAGAATATATATTACATTAGGAGTGAAAAGCTCTAAATGTATAATGTTTTGTAGTAAATGCTTCATTATCTTAAAATACTCTACATGATGGTGTGAAAATCATACCTTGAAGCTTACGTCTTCAGATCACTGCGGTAGCTGTGTGGCCTGTTTAACCGTAAGAAACCTTTTATAAAGGCAGGGAGTGGCAAATAGTTCAAAACCAGGGAACATTCCATAGTGTATCACTTCTCGTAGGTCTTCTATAACTTCTTGTATAACCTCTTGTTTGATGCAAATTGTGACAGGTAGGCTGGGTTTCTACCAGTTTTTGTTTGTGTTTATTTTGTGAATGTTCACTAAATCCTTTTACTACGTTGGTTTGTATGAGCACTCGTGCTGTTTTTCCCCTCTTGTATAAGCCAATAATTCCCCATTGCAGGCATAAACCTTGATGTGACTTTAAGATCCCTTATATTGGCTCTCTGGGATAGAAGTGAAACTACCTAAAGTGAGGGCTTCTGGTTGTTAAAGACTCTACTGGTATTGCAAGTGTTTTGGGCATGAATGCCATTCAGGAGTGTTACAATAGACTTTTTGATAATTATGGGGCCACATTGTTTGAGGTAGATACAAGCCCCTAGCCGCTGGCAGGAAGTACTCTAGCAGTGTCAAAGATGCCCTGGTAGTGTTTGAGTAAGGGGTGCTAGGACTAATCATGTTCCAGGAGGTCAGGAGACCCTTTTTAAGCTCTTAATTTTCTCTTGCCATAGATAAACTGTTCAAGGTCATGGCTAATGTCCCTGTTGTAAATGTAGGGGTTACTGAATCCTATGCACAGATACCATCACGCTTTACAGCAGCGGTACCGGGCCGTGGGTCATGTGGTACCGGTCCGCGGGTTGCACAGAAGAAAAAAACCTTGGATGTTACCCGTGTTCTGTTGTTGTCGTCTCGTTGTTATGAAAATGCTGTTAATAAAGCTGCGAGTACACACTGGATATACGTTTATTATTATATTTTAAAGATTCCCCATTATTATATTTTTAAAATATCCCCATTTTTATGCGTATCATTTATTTGTATAAATGCGTATATTTATCTGCCGCTCCTTAAAGGCCGGGCCGTGAACATAGTTTTTGATATTAAACTGGTCCGTGACGAAATAAAGGTTGGGGACCGCTCCTATACAGGTTTACAAAATGGAAACCAAAACCATTTTTGTAAGATTATTATGCTTGGAAACCTGTCGGGTCAGTAAATATTATTTTTACTTATTTGAAAAATTGTGTGATGTGTGATGTAAACAAATCCCGGACAGAAAATGTACATTATAATGATATAAATTTAGATTTTTAGATTTTTAATCATCAAGCATATGATTTTTATTTTGTGAAGTACTGTGTCATGATGGTATGAACTTAGTGTAGTACATATTAGGTGGCAATTGCAAAAATCCAACAACACAATCCTGTGCGTCCTATCAGTCCTACTGGCCCCTAAAAAAGGCACGACTTTGATTTCTTCCTCTTTGAACACACATCATATCACATGTTGAGTCAGTGATGAAGTTCGCTGGAAGCTGTTTTATACTTTTCTGACACCAAACCACACAGTTTCTCAACTATAGTGGCGGAAAAGAGATTGACATTTCTGGTGAGTGGGATTCATTATAGGACGGCTACAGCATTTCTTTTACAAGAATGAGGAAACAAAGCATTGTTGTTTTTAAGCAAAGCTGAAACCATGCTGTCATCAACAGAAGCATTTGTCAACATGCTACAATCTTGAAGCGCATGGCAAAACTAGATAAAATATAAAGTAAAGGCCTTAATACAGAGCCTTTGTGAGACCAAGTAACCATACAGCAACGGAAGGGAAAAAGCACAACATGACAAAGATTAAGGGGTAAGGTCTCGCTCGAGAAGTAATTCAAGAAGGAGAAAGATCTAGCTAAGGGGTCTCTAAGGAATATCTCTCTGCGAGAAAAGATTCATAAAGAATCAGAGGACTCAGGAATCCGAAAGGGGTTTTAAACCTTTAGGGGAAAGACAGGAACATCCTTGCTACTGTTTAAGAGTGTGAGGGAGGAAGAGAAGACTGAGAGGGGAAGAGAGAATCAGAATCAGAATTAAAAAAAAAATTTATTAATCATGTAGGAAAGTGCTCAAGACAAGAACAATATAATATAAAACATAGTATAAAGTCAACCTGAAAATAAAGCATTTTTTTACAGTTTTGAAAGTCCACAGTGGCTGGTCAACAATTTATGGTTAAATCAGCATCACAATGGTGGTCAAAAATGGTGAAGGCCTTACTACAGAACCTTGTGAGACTAAGCAAACCCAGTAAGCACTGATTGAGGGATGTGGTCCTTTTCAAGTAGGAACTCAAGAGAGAGAAAGAGCGAGACTTAGATCAGAGTTCACTCCGAGGACCCCATCGTAGTGTCGACTTCTGATGACAATTCTTGTCCTGCATAACCAGTCAATAAAGGCCTAAGAAGTTCATGCTTTATAAGGAATTCCCATTTACTATTGTTTAAAGTTACTTAAATATATAGCAACTGCATTCTGACATCCACATAGAATTATTTATTACAGAAGGTTGTTTTCATTAGTCCACATACACACATATATATGTATATATGCATTCAATTAAGAGATTAATATGAAATATGTATGTATTTATATATTTCCATCACTCTGTCTAAATAAAATCATTATTGGTGCTACATAAGCACAGAAATACGCTGTGCTTTTCTTACAGCTGCATAAACGAATAAAGCAAGGCATTTCCTACAGTTAGCCAAAAGACTACAGACCCAAACAGACAGCATTTGGGACTGTTAGTACTGGCCTCATTGCTGGGAGCAGCCTTGGCATTTGTGGTGGACATAGAGCTGGCACTTGGTGTAACCGCAGCACTCAGAGATCTGGCGCAGGTGCCAACATTTCCAACTGCATCCACCACAACCAGCTCCACCTGTGGGTAACAGCAAGATGCTCTGTAGAACGCCTGAGTGACGTTCACGCCTCGATCCAGCACAGTCTTGGTTTTGAGGGTCCCGATTCCCTGGCGTACGGACACACTTTGGATACTGGACCCGTTTCCGTCAGTCATGTTGGCAGAGAGGTCCCACGATGAGAGTCTGCAGTTGTCTGCACAGTTAGCGTTAACGCTAACTACATTGCACACTGGAGGAGTAATGTCTGTTACCTTAAAAGAAAAAAAAAAAGACCTTGTATTATGGCTTCAATCAATGGAATGAAAAGACATTTACAAAGACACTTACATTTACATGTGTAAAACAGAACATTCCTGACCATCTTTTCAGAGCATATAAAGTGAAATTGCACTTATGATGGTCAGTAGCTGCCAAGCTGCACAATAATGGATTGAGATACCAAAAGATCCAACTTCTGCAGTTCGACAAGTACACTTTTCCAGTGAAAAGCTCATGGTTCCACAGCTCATGGTTTGATTTGAATGTCCTCTCAAAAGAAATGCAGCCAGACATTTTTTCCAAAATGATGAGCTCAGAGATGATATTTTATCGGGCCAACTGCAGAAGGTTGGTTTCACCATATGCTTAAAGATTGGAAGCTGTAATAGCCAGTGAAGGCTACTCTACTAAATGTTAAATACATTTTTTCAAGTGTTACAGATTTGTTGCTCAGGGTACCTCAGCTGTGCTGAGCGGCCTGGGAATCGAACCTGGACTTTCTGATCACAGGGCGAATGCCCTAACCACTAGGCTACCAGCTGCCCATTTGCACCCATTGTCTTGCACCCATTGTATTTGCTGCTGGATGTGTTGCTTTGGACATACTAGACATAAATGTTTGCAAGTGCAATACAATGGAAAAGGAAATTCAATGTGAAATGTTACCGGAGCAACGACAGAGAGCCTCAGCACTGCGTAGTTGGAGTCAGTTCCTCCAGGAGCTTCAGCCTCAATAGTCACAGTGACATCCGTTCCAGAGGCGGTGTTTGCAGGTGCAGCCAGAGTTACTGTGCCGTTCGCACTGCCCCCACTCACAAGAGTTAGGTTTGAGGGAACATCGGTCATCCCGAAACTGCGGTCATTACTGACCCTGACGGTAAAGATTCCTCCAGAGCCTCTGGTCATCACCCTGAAGGGCAGAGTGAACGTTTTTCCTGGTTCCAGTGTTCCATCAACTTGAGTCTGAGAGTAAAAAGTTCCATAAATTACAGAAATTACTTTTTGCATTTTCCCCAATTTTGTCCCCAATTTTGTCCCGTTAACTTCCACCCGCCAGCTTTGACTCCCCTAATTGTATGATACCAGAAAAGCTGTGAGTGTGAAACCTAAAGGGCTTCCTGAAGTGCCACTGCAACTTTTTACAAAACTGCCAGCTCTACATCATTAGACAGCTCAGCACTCTTGGATTTCAATGCTTAATGCCAATTCTGTTATTTTGTCTAAAAGACACCTGCAATTAGTGATTGGGGGAAGGACCAACCAAGAGAACGTGGGATACCAAAGGACTGTCACCTTGCTATGTTCCATTTCTTCTCACAAAAGTAGTAGCATTTTCTAGGCTTGATTGAGTTGCTTGATCATTTGGTGAATTGTAAATGACCATTTTGATCACAAAAAGATTTGCAAACGATTTACAGCACGACTGACACTTAGCACTAAATTATTAAAAGTATTTACATATTGTGAGCACTCAGGATGAGGACTGGGTATCTGAATTGAACACTTTTACAAATTGCTTCAGTGCTACATAATGCAATATAATGTTGTACGTTCATTCTATAAAGGTAAAGGGAAATTTGTACCTTTTCATAACAGAATTTTTTTTTTAACCCTGAAATGTAGCCGAAAAATGTCATTTAATGCCAAATGTTATTAACTTGTGTCGTGGGCATGCATTAGGTAATACATATGTTTGTTCCAGCATCAAGGCTGCTGATACAGAATGCTAAGTACGACTCATGAGAAGTCTCTGTGAACTATGCTCAACAAGACCAGACTGAACCTCAGTAATAACTTACTGTGACGGTCAGATCTGATGTTTGGACATGAGTTGAGGACTGTCTGTGGAACACGTCGTTAGCAACTTTAGAGAAAATGTTCTCTCCAACCACATGAAGAATAAACTCTCCTGCTGGGACGCTGTTGATGGTCACCAAGAACATGCCAATCGCAACCTCTTTCAGAGTCCCTTTAAAAGATTTGGAACCTGACGCCTTGACCAGAGCCACCTTTATAGGCCTTGTGTTGTTCCCACCAAACATGGAAATCAACAGGGTCACCTTGCTGTCTGAACAGAAAACAAAACAGTACCACTTAAAAAAAAAGTCTACACTAAGGCTTTTATAAATGATTTATAAGCTGATTGTTAATTAAATTGTGGGCAGTTTATAAATCATTATTACACAATTATGAACAAGTTGAGCCAGACTCACTATTTGGCAAGATCTGGTGTTTTAATACTAGGAGCAAATATCTAAAAAACTTCTGTCTGACAAAGGGAAAAGGTAAGCTCACCAACTAGCAAGATCTGAGATCCCATAGGGGTGATGGTGGCCTAGTGGTAGGATACTTGCCTGTAGACCAAGAGGTCATAGGTTCGAATCCTACCCTCAGCACACCACCACTGGGTCCCTGAGCAAGACCCTTAACCCTAAGTTGCTCCAGGGGAAGACTGTCCCCTGTAGGTAGGGAATGGAAGTCGCTTTGGATAAAAGCGTCTGATAAATGCAGTAAATGTAAATGTAAATCCCACCGAATGGTGAGCCTGCATCAAGGTATAACAATTGTTATGAATTATTTATGACTGCTTATTAATTATTTATAAACTGTTAACAACCTGATTATAAATCCTTTATAAACCCTTTATAAGAGTAGTCTTATTGTTACAGACAAAACACACAGAATTAATTCACAAGGAAGTCAATTTAATTTACGCTCAACCAGTTATGATGAATGTTCACTTACTAGCAGGAGGCCGTCCGTTCAACACAGTGTAACTCGGACGCGGGCCTTCAGTCGGTTCCACAAAGTCAAAAAGGAAGTCGAGCTCACTGTGACCTGGACGATAGATATTTAAAAAATGTCTCACTTTCAAAACAAAAGTACAACAAAAGCAGCAAACTTCATCTCTGTAGTTTGTCTATGCCCATGTGAGCAGGAGAGACAGGAGCATTCCTTTTACCTAAGACTTTGAGGGTGTAGGGCTGTGTGGAGTTTATCCTGATGAGCCATTTTCCTTCTTGGTTAGAGATATTTGGGTGCACCATGTGGAAGTTCCCAACCTTCTCAATAAGCCCCATAGCCCCACTTTGTTGGGCACTGCTCTGTGAGACACCTAGATTAGATATTATCATTAGTATGAACCTGCCTTATCTTCATGGCTCTGATGAGAGCTGTTATCTAAAGTATGTAAGTATTAGGTGTATTCAAACACATTTAAGGAGAGCACCAGAAGGACAGGATTGGCAGGGCATTGGTCTCTGAGTGTAAGAAATCAGTTCATAGTCCAAGCACCTGAAGGACTTGTGATGGTGTAATATAGAGAGGAGCCTGTGATGTAAATTGTCAGGTTTTGCAAAGAAGAATCCACAAAGAAGGAGAAGGTTTCTGTTTTGTTTCTTGCAGCCTGGAAAATCATGACCTGAGGATACAGAAACAATGTCATGATGAAAAAATGAGGGATATATTTTGTCCCATTCAAAAATTGTCAGTATTTTTTAACGCTTAGAAAGCTAGCAGCACAAGTCTGTGCTGGAAGTGCAACAAATGGTAAGTTGTCATCATATGGTGAAACTACTCCTTATTGTTACGGTCGCACCGCCCGCTCCCCGTCGGCTCCGCTCCCCTTCCCCTGAATATTAGTTTCCTCCCCTTCCTCCCTTGTTCCCTGCAGAGTCTCCCAGCACCGTTTGTATCACGCCCCGTCCTGATTTGCGTTGCACCCGTTTCCCCTCTTGATTTGGTCCACCTGTTTCCCCTCCCGCGCACTAGAGGTAGGCCAGTCCGACTCCAGATCTGCACGCCAGTATTGGCTTCAATTGTGCGTGTGTGTGTTTCCTTTGTTGTATGGTTGTATGCTTTAATGTTTCTGGTTCTCCCCTCTCTGTGTTACAGGCTCGCGCTGGTCTACCCTGATTTCCCTGATCCGCGTAGACGGCCTGGATTTGGCTTTGTTTTTTCCCCCCAAGCGCGAGTCCTGCCATTGTGTTTTCTGTTAATGTGTTTTTTGCTTAAGTTGTCCTCTGAGTTGGGGTTCCCCTGTTTTGCTTATTAAACCTTGTTTCTGTGTCATCCAGTTCGGCGTTCTTCCCCTTCCCTCCCCACACACACGCCGCGACACTTATATGGCAAACTACTCCTGGTTTGTGTTGATGCTCGAGGTATAAGAAGTCATGCTTGTTCCTATGCCATTGAAAAACAAAAAATACATGTAATATTAATAGTCACTACTGTAGTTGACATCACAAGCAAATGAACATAAAGTACTATAAAGAAATAAACACAAGATCACACGTTCAGAATAACCCCACAGAGGGAGGGTATCGGGCAAAAGAGCAGCAAAGTGAGCGTGTAGAACAAATACCGGGTTTAGACTGTTTTTTATTTGTTGAAATCAGATTTTACTAATTCAGTTGGGATGGGCAATACCAAAAATGTTCTTTTTGATTCAGTACCAATAAAAAAAGAGGCTTGTATCAAAGTACCAGTAATGTGATGATGCACAGGCCGTGGTTTTTATGAACCAGCTGGAGAGCCAAGCCGTCCTGTCTGACTCACTGAATCATTAATCAATGACCTGAACCTGAGAATTGGTTTGGAGAATCGTGAGAAATATTCCATTAATTACCAGAGTAGAGCTGAAGGTGTCCACTATGATGTTGGTAGCCTGGGGCAGTGTTGCTTTAGTGACCTCTATTGCTTGGCCCCCAGAGGCCTGGGCCAGTTCTTTGTAGACCTCGTTTGTGGGTTTGGAGAGACGAGTGGAAATTAGCTGTTGGCTGTTTTGTAGTCCAACATCGCTTCGGACCCTCGGATCACTCAGAGCGTTAGTCAACATGAAGGTCACCTTCATGTCAGGAGAAAAAGAAAGTTTAGTTTAGAGTTATCTGGTTTTTTTTTATCAGTCAAGCCAAGGGCAAGACATGAAGACCCCTTAGAACAGGGGTCACCAACGTGGTGCACGAGTAGCCCGTGGACCTGTTCTAAAAATAAAATTTTATCCTGGTGCTATTATTCTTTAATCATGTTTGCATTTATATAGAATTGAAAATAACAAAAAAAAAAACGTGTTTATTATACATGAAGTTTAGAGAATCAAAGTGTATGTTCTAGTGTATTAAACTGGGAGCCCTTCGTATGGCTCAGTACCCGCGAAGTAGCTCTCGATTTAAAAAAGATTGGTGACTCCTGCCTTAGATTATAATCAGATGCAGCATTTTTGCCATGGTTTACGTACTCTCAAGATGAAACTGATTATCACTAAATAATAAATCTTTAACTAGAAGGAAGTGGGTGTAGAAAATACCTACAGCAGACTTTGTTCTTTCAATCAGTGCTCGCACAGTGCCCTTCAACAATACGTCTTTGGCGTCAGCATCCGTGAAAACAAAAATCTCAGTCTGTGTTGGAGAGCCGGTGAGGGCCAGCTGGAGGGAAATGCATGGAAAAGATTAAACCATTTTCATTTACTAAATGTTTTTACAAACAAAACTGGGGGCTGTTGAGTCGAAAGTGTCTTAATAATATTACAGATATGTATAATAGATGTTTATGGCAAGTTCAAGATAAGAAAATTAAAGATCTGTTTACTGAAGCCGGAATTGTACCTGGAGGCCTGAGAGGGACATCTCAGGAGCATCTCCTCCACCTTGAGCTGTGAGCTCGTCAATTTTACTCTTAAACACGTCGGGGTCAGTTGTTCTGATCAGTGGGCCGTATTCTGAGGGAATGAGAAAATATGGAAATTGGTGTTTCCACTAGATCACATCCGAGTTATATTTTGCTCCACAGCCTGAAAGCTAATCAGAGAGCAGGCTGAGGGAATCAGGTTTGTCTTACCAGGGTCATTAAATGGCACCAGGATGTACTCGGACGGTTGATTGGCAGAGCCTGTCTTACTGTCAATGATTGATGAGGTAACTCTCCTGACCTCAGCAATGTCATCATTCATGCTGCCTGTTGTGTCAATAACAAAACAAAGCACTCCGGTCTGAGTGAATCCCATCAGCCTAAAGAGTCGAGCGATAGAAAACAAGCTGTAAGTGTAGAACACAAGTCATAAATACTGTTTTCGGGACAAATCTGAATCAGTATTTTATTCCTCAGGCAGAACCAAGACTCAAAAGGGGAACCTATCCTCCTCTGCTGAACCTGGAGAGTGAGTACGAGAGTCTCTATGGAGAAAACTAACAATAGAAGGCCTTTATGTACAGACTTAATCATTGTTAAACAGATTGGACGTCTGTTGGATATAGTACAGATATAGTTAAGTCAATAGTGGTAGTTTTTGATAGATGCTGAGTGAAGTGTACATGGTTTTGTTCTGAAGAATATTCAGTGCAGACCTTCTGGGATCATGTGATGGGTTATATTCTACTGTACGCTGGATCACGTAGCATAGCAGATACAGCAGAAAGTGCAGCTATGCCATAAAATACATTGCAGTGCGAGTGCAGATAAACACCAAGAAACGATACTTTAGTAATAATTTTGACTGTAACTCTGGCTGAGGTAACATACCATACTAGATTGCTTCTAGGTGTGAGTGTATTTGTCTGTGTATCTGCTCAGTGATGGACTGGTGACCTGGATGTTTCTCTGTCTTGCATCCTATGATCACTCCAG
Organism: Hemigrammopetersius urotaenia; assembly: GCA_037974485.1. Classification (NCBI taxonomy): domain Eukaryota; kingdom Metazoa; phylum Chordata; class Actinopteri; order Characiformes; family Alestidae; genus Hemigrammopetersius; species Hemigrammopetersius urotaenia. Next base: position 10,647 of record JBBPDC010146001.1, read on the forward strand.
TACCACTGCGACCCTGGTTTGGAGTAGGCAGTTCAGATGAATGGATCAATAGATGGTGTCTGCAGTGGTTTTTATGGCCTCATTCTGAGTCTTGATTAAATGCTGAGTTTTGTAGTTGGAATGTAGCCACACTGGCCCTTTGCAGATGAGAGAAAGCACCCCTCTTTTAGCCTGATACATGGCCCTGTGTCCATTTTCCTGATCTTCAGTGATCAGATTTACGCCTGTCAGGGTTTTTGAGTATTTTAGCCCAATTGAGACGAACTCTGACGAGTTGAGAATTGCTGTGATATACCTCTGCACACAGCACACAGTATGAACAGTGTGAAATGTATGTTCTGTATTTAACCCATTCACTAAGGGAAGCAGTTGTTTGCTGACAATGGTGCTCGGGGAAGGAAATATTTATATACATAAAGTTTAGAGTCAGTTTCTTTGATACCTAAGAAACTCAGAATCTCCAACTGCCCCCCTGATGTCCTCCAGTAGTTCTCTGGTGGCTGCGATAGCCACTTCCGCTGCCTTTAGGTGTAAATAGCCATGGTGGGAGTCCACAGAGTCCTTATTGATGCCGCCTTTGGGCTCGCTACGACTTGTCCGGTCGAAAGATCCACCGTGGCTGCACTTTCCTTGGAATAAGATGCAACAAACCTAATACATTAATAATCATTTTAGTCACATTTAAAGATCCTGTTCTAAAAAGATTTTAAATAAAAGTTTGTTTTAATTAATTAATATATATATGTTGGTATTTGTTGTATCTTTATTAAAAGACCCATATCTTCAGTCCATTCGTATTTTTAATGTCACAAAAACCAACCCATTTGCACATGTCTGTCCACCTCCCGCAAACCAGCCGTACTTATTCGTAGTGTTTCAGCCTGTACTACTTTTTGCACATATCTTAAAGGCATAGTAAACAAACCAAGCTTCTTCATTCTAAGGGAAACTGAAAAACGAGTTATGTTTTTTGGTCTGAATACTTTGCAAAAGCACAGAATGTAAGGAAAAACTGGTACCTGCTGGTTTGCTGGAGCTAAAGATGCTGAAGTATCCTGAAGTCAGTTTTTGCTGGGAGTTGATCTGCTCCAAGATGTTTCCTTTGCAGGTATTCCCATCGCAGTTACTGCATGTTGCTGAATCTGTTTAATAAGGAGGGATTTTTCTGTTTCAATTTCAGCATACAGTGATGCGCCATGTCATTTGCCACCCTTCGCCAACATCATTAACTATTTGGAATGGCCGTCCAGGTACTCCTTTCTTGCCCGGGCCATGAAGACAGAACAATAGATGAGACACATGCATAATCATGGAGAACATATATGTTTGAAATAGACACACCAAAGGGGCTTCTCCACTGACTGGTACCAGCTCAGTTCGGTTCAGTTCGGTCTATTCAGTTCAGCTTGGTTTCGGACCTACAGTTTTCCACTACAACTGGTTGCTATAGCGATCAAACATTCTGAGAAGCAGCACGAGCCGAGCGCTCTAAGCTGAGGTAAACAACCCGGCATCATTAGAATTGTCAGCATGGATGAAATCAGAGGGATTTTATTTCTTATCCTTGGTTTGTGGTTGTTGGCCACAAAATGGAGACAATTGGCACCAGACAAGGCTTAAAGAAGCAACACAAGGCTAATGCTAATGATAATGTTCAGTCAGCAACACTGACGTAACCATAGCGACCACCAATCAGTAACCTCCAATATGTACATGTCATCGTTTAGTATCGGTTCAGCACACTTGGAACCTCGGCCAAGGTGGTACCAAGAATGGCCATTTTTTTTGTGATGGAAAAGCAAAAAAAGCGAGTAGAGTTGAACCAAACCGAGCTGGTACCAGACAGTGGAAAACCCCCACAAGACTGCACATATAAAACAGCTACACTAACAATCTGAGATCGAATGCACTGACCATGACCAGGCCTGGTCCACACTAGAGGATTTATACAGTTTTAACCAACAAGAGACCTCACGCTGTTGCCGTTACTCTTGGCTTGCTCATCAGAGGCACTTCATTCACACACATTCTCACACACACACATTTATTTCACATTTATTTCATTTTGTAAAGCTGCTTTGTGACAATGACCATTGTTAAAAGCGCTATGTAAATAAAATTGAATTGAATTGAATTGAATAATGAAAGATTCTACTGGTTTATTGTCCTTCATTTTCCTTCAGTCCAACAATGCACATAATAACAGTATAATAACTATATTCACTTTTACAGACGAATGGAATATGGTATTGTATGTCATTATATGTATATTACCAACATCCTTCTGTACATCCACGGTAGAACTGCCATCTAGCTGTAACAGTGAATACATTACTAATATTTACATTCTTTTGGCAATTGTGACAGTTTGGAAGGTTCACACCCTATCAAAACACCCTTGGCCCCACTCAACCAGAACTCTGTCCCGCATCTAGTGTCTTGCTTCATTAAATAGCTAGACACACACACATACAGGTTTGTGCAGTGGAACAACAACAGCAAGGAGAACAGTTGGTTAAAAACACCCACATACCCACACCACAGCAACAGACTTGTTTTTACCAGCTATGTTGTCAATTGGGCTGCTTGGTTTGATCAGGTTGGAAAAAGGTCTTCTGTTTCCCATTTCTATCCAGTTACTATGACTGTAGAAGTCCTAGTCAGAAATAATGTTAGAAGTTATTTTTAAAAAATTACATTAATCCCTTACATTAACCCACTAATAATTCACCACTTTACTTGAATGCCTACTTCAATGCTAGTTTCAGGTCCAGATTTCCTACTTTTTCTCTAAGAACTCTTATTATGCAGTGTAATTACTATACAATTACTGTGTAATTACTGTGTAATAAACCTCAGACTGTATTAAGCCTGGGGTGTAAGGGTAAAACTGCTGAATTATCCTTTATCTTTTCCTGCAACCAACCTGTAAAGTGTGTAGGACTTCCCCAAGCTTCTGCCTGGCTGCTTCATAGCTCTGCTGCTTGATGCTGGCCTTGACAATGCTCACTCCCGTGGTGATGACATCCCGTCCAGCCAAAAAGCTCTCATCATCAAAGTGGCGAATGGCATTAAAGACATAGCGTACGTCCACCCAGGCATTTCTTATGTTGATTTTTTCAATGCTCTTTCTGAAACCTTTGGCTGAAGCAGGCGAAGAGCAAGCGGCTGCCAGCGACTGCTCAGTCAGTATGTTTGGCTGTAGTGAATAAAATCATGATGGCGCTTTACAAATCCAACATAGACCGACATGCACACTTATAACTGCTTATTATATTCCAGGGCTTATGTAGATGTTATGTATTTGTTGTATTTTCAGTGATGTTTTACCAAATCCTTTCAGGTTGACACAGTATAGGACACACAGTGAAACAACTTGATAAACCAATGGAGGGAAAGCTGAGAATGGCTGTGGGGAACCTCTCTCTCACCGCCACAAATTTCCTTCCTTGGCGGAGTGCTTGGGATCTGCAGACATCTACTGTTGTCTCCAAAATTGCAACACGGGTTATGGCTTCATGGGTCACAGATCTGAAGGAAAAAAACTTAAAGGCCAAAGTCTGGCTCTGCATGAAAAAGAGGAGCAGAAAGAGGCCTATGGAGGTTTTGGAGAGCCAACCTGCTGTCATCATCAGATCTGTGAGGAGAGAAGAACACTGGTACACAGAGCAACCAGGACACACAACGGCACTTTCTATCTTAAGAAAAAAGAAAGTGCTATTATCTATCCTGGTTGTGCTGTGGTCTTGTAACATATGAATTAATTGCTCAACATATTCTAAATACATTTTAAATTCTGATGTGAAAATCTTACCACGAAGGCTTCAGATCACTGCAGTTGACTTGTGGTCTGTGAAGGAAAATCCCTGGAGAAACCTTATATCAACAAAAGGAGTGGCAGATAGGACAGGTAAAGCCAGCCCCTCTAAGACATGCAGCTGTTTAAGAAAGGAGGGAAATAGACTGTGGAAATGTCACTGCAATACAAGTGTTCAAGCTGGCACGATTCTTCAAATCAACAGGTTTATCCAGCATCCCAATGGAAAAAATACATTTAAAGCACCCCGTTGTATGGCTCCTGTGGTATGATGATAACAATATTGTCTTAACACCTACCTTATTTTCAGCTTTATTATAAAATAGGAAACTAAATCTAACAACCTTCAATTCAATGATATACTAGTTAGCTAATGCTACCCAGTACAACCTGTATCATAAGGCATGGGTTATTTAAGTAAGTTTATGGTTTGGTTAGGTTTGATATGTTTTTTGGGATTCATTTTATGTTCTAGTATAAACCCTGACATTTGGAACATATAAAACATGTAAAAGTAGTATTTACATTGTACATTGTAGAATATAAGTATGTCCTTCAGGTAATACCTCAGCTTACATTTTCACTTCACGTATTATTTGAAAAGGAGTTTGAAAGCTCATTTTGATAAACAGTGCATACCATGCACTGTCATAACTATACAGCAACATTACCATATGAGTGCTGTAACTGATTAGTGTCGATTACAATTATTATGATAAATTCATTACAGTAAGTAAAACATTAGCAAATTAGTCACTCTGCATGTTATTCTACATAAAATCCCATAATCAACAAAGTCACAGATACAGTAAATGTTTATGCTAACTGGCCTACATTTGGCCAAACATCAACTAACTGTGTGCAACCTCTTATGAGCCAAGCATAAATGCATTTTGTATTCAAGCAAGGAATGGAAACTGTCCATAGGCCATGGCCCAAATAGAGTTGTAGTGCTGTAATATCCTCTTTTGATTACGTAAGATTGACTGGCCCATGATTGACTGTCCATCCTGAATATAGAAGTGACCACAGGCGAGCTCAGACATGGATCAGCTGTTGATAGTGTAGAGGTCATGGTTTGTAAATCATACCTTTATATGGGAAACTCACTTTACTGACTGGAATAAAAAAACCTCTTCAACTTCCTGGAAATTCTTACTCAGAAACCAAAGAGTGGCAGGTGGAGTGGTGAAATCACCTCCAGCAGTTCTTTAGAAAATGTGGGAGGATGGATGGGAAAGAATAACGATGTTTAACCGTGGGAAAATGCAAAGCGTGATTGCATGGTTGCTTTATGGCCAGTGTTTGAAGACACTAATAGTGATGATTTAATGGACAAAAAAGAAAAAATAAAGATACAAGTAGCGTGGATTCAACCCAGCGCCTGTTGTGAGTCTCTGTATTCAGTGCTCTGATCACTCTCTGTCTCTTACCAATTTATTATTTTTAATTAAACCAAAGCAAACAGTGACACATAATTTTTACACCTGACCTTAGTTTTTATGTCTTGAAGCCTATTTGTCTGCTGTCTGTTTTGCTTTGCAAGACTGATATCTCCACCACACATTTTAAGTTTTAACTCAACCACAGAAATCTTTTTTTAGACAGTCAATCTTCAGGCCCCTGATCAACCCTTCAAAAGTACTACACCTGATATTGATGAGCATTTTGATTTGCCAATATTTCAAAAACTGTAGGAGTGCCAAATTCCAGCTATAACTTCTTCACACTAATTAATTATTGATGACTGATCATTGCTAATGGGTTCTGTGCTCTCTAAGATATGCATAGTGGGACTGTATCCATCAGAGCGTCAGCAGAACTAATGGGAATGCTCATCTTGGTCAGTGTAGTTTGTCAGAAGCAACACATTCACATTATGAAAGAGTTTTATTTGAGCAGGAACCAGCACTATTGTGTTCATGTGAGTGTTCAGGCAGAGGAGGTTTGATCAGGGATTTGGCTCTTCCACTTTTGGGTTTCTGTGTGTATTGGTGTGTTGGGCCTATTATTTCAAGGACAAAAGGATATCGGCAACACAGCCTCAGCTATTTCTGTTCAAACAGTTTACTGACGTAGAAGTGAAAGCACTCCTGAAGGGGAGTTTAGAGGGATTTCTTTTGTAAAATGAGTAAAGGTTTGCTTTAAGTTTAAACCTCAACTAAAACCATCCAAAAGTATAAACTTGACATGGTGGTCAAATTACGTCTTTTTCTGATTGAAGTTGAAGATCACATCAAACGAGAACATATTCCTGTGTTTTCAATATTTTTTAATTGTAGGTTGAAAGCTATTCAACCAAAGGCCAAATGGAGTACAGAGGAGGATAAACCTCTTGAGTTGTGGATTTTTTTTCTGTTCTGCTTTTCATGTTATTGAACACACCCACACACACACACACACACACACCAGCATAACGGACACCCGGCTCTCATTCACCATGTCTGTTTAGATCTAAGGTTGTCTTAGTTCACAAGAAACTCCCATGAAGTTTGACGAATCTGAACTGCTGGTTGGGACTTGTTGGTGTGTATGTGTTTGTAAAATCCTGTAGTTTGTGTGTGTGTGTGTGTGTGTCCTGCCTAGTGCTGCTGAGATTTTACTAATATGGTGTTCACTTTCTGTCCACTTTAACACATAAATCGACTTTGGTCATCCGTCTTGCAGATGTAATGGGGGTTATTTTATATACAGTTATATACACTGTATATCAATGTACATATATCAGCATATGACAATATATGTCAGTATATATACAGTAACCCTCCGCTTTTCATGGGGGTTACGTTCCAACCGCATTGTTGTGGTAATAAAAAGGAGTAAAAATGCATATTTTTATGGTGTAAACCATAAATATGCTCCCAAAACACTCCAATTTCATTTAAACTCAGATTAATAAGTTACCGTTAACGAAAATGTAATGATAAACCTGTACCCATACTGTACATATACATACATGTGTGTGTGCATGTGTGTGTGTGTGTGTGTTTCTTTCTTGCTGTTCTCTACCATTCTTCTTAGATTAGCTGTACTTTGCATATGCTGGTTTCAGTTTCATTACATTCTGCTGACATTACCGAACACATCAAATATAACCAGTATATTTATATAACCAGTATATTTATATAACCTGTATATTTAGCAACACGCCAAAAAGAAAGCCTAACCCATCTTTAACTCCTGCATTTAAATGGATGTCAAATTGAGTCAAGTCAAAAGTGAAATATACTCTGCCACCTTGTGCAATAATAGTTATTGTCAGAGGCTCAGAATGCAAGAACGAAGGCAGTTTCACAAGATAATATTAGTCACTTCACCTGTCAGTGGCTATAACGTTGTATCAGTGAAAACAGAAATTGTAAATGAAAATGTGCAAGAAAACTGCCAAAACGGAAGCTGTGAACTGTAAGATGTAATTTTTATGGATATATATGTATGTAATTGTCAGATTTCGTATTTATTTGACTATATTATTGACTATATTAAGCCACCCTAAATTACAGGTAACTGCGGAACATTTCAGTTGATATGATATGAATCAGACTGATGGTGAGTCCTTGTAAATGCCACAGTTGTGACACGACTCTCTTTGCTCAAAGCAATGCGACTGAGGGGAAGATGGTACTTTGGCAATGTAATTTTAATACATCGAACAATAAATTGAATGCGGCATCACCAAATTGAGACCATATAAATCGTTAGCAATATGAGCACCCTAACATGGACGTGTTATAAGCCTTTAATACATTTTAAACCGAATATGCAGTTTGAAACAACAATTATTTAACAGTCACCACCTGTGGTTCACAGCTTTTCAAGTTATATCAGGATGCAATAATACCTTCTGCTGGCACTGTTTCGCGTGATGGTGGGTAAGTATGGGCATACACAAGTTAATAATTATACACAGTTATGTGTAATTCTGTATCACATTTTGACACATCCTGACAAATGTAAAAAAATCTGAATACTTGCACTTGAAATTAATAAAATTAAACATCACAAACCCTCTTCTTAGCACCATAATCATGGTCTGTCGACATGGGAACTGGTGTGTGCTATCGTACACAGCAGTGTGTCACAAATATAAAAATACATACATTTTTTACATAAATGTTTTAACAAGCCAGCTCTCCTACATCTATCTATATTGCAAATGTCTGACACACATTCCACGAAAAGGTTTACAAATTCAATTTAAAGCAGAGTCTGCAGTAAACTTATTGTAATGTCAAGAATAAACATCAGAATTCTGATGGAGGTCAGGTCGAGACTGCTGACCAATGCTTTTGCTTAACACTGGGATGTCATATATTACAGTAGAAGTGGATGGTATTTACTTTAAATAAATGTTTCAGACACTTTTGCTGAGAAAATCAATATGTTTCATGTTTTACAATCTGCACAATGTGCACCAGCACTAACTAATGTAATCTAACTTCAGCAGGTAGAGGATATCATAATGCACTGTTCAAGAAAAAGCAAGTATCTCCAGCATGGTAACTTTACAGAAGAAAAGAAAATTTTTTCCTTATTTTTAATGTAAGAATTAATTTAAGCTTTTTTTTTATTTGCCTGTTCTTCATGAAAGTTTCACACAATAAAAAAAAAAAAAGTGGAGATGTGTGGTTTTCTCTGGACAGCGACGTTAGGCAAAGCGAAGATTTGCTCATTATACTGGTGGAGATGTGAAACACTTTCCTTGACTCTTGTGCTTTTGATTTGTGGAAGCTGCTGCATGCATGGAAGTCCTCAGTGCTTGTTGGGGATAAAGCTAAGAGTTTATACCGATAGTATAGAAGTGGAAAGCATAGTCATTTTGGGGAGTGAATGAACCTTACATGGGATCCAAAAACTGAAAATCTCCCTTTGCCACGTTGAAAATCTGACACGTCCTCTTCTCCAGCTCTTCTGCTCTTCCGGGCAGGAAGGCTCCATCATGATACATGGGTCCACATGTTTGTGGACGGCGGAGGCCTCAGTGTTGATGTTTAAACCTCAGAACTGTCCCCACTGTATCTCGTGCTTGTGGTTTGTCTGCTGCTGTTGCCACTGTAGGCTGAACAGGAGGAGGTGGCGTAGGGGGGACACTCTTTCTCTTTCCTCTTGCGCCTGAGGAGGAGAACCACCAGAACAACCACCAGACACACCAGCAGAATCAGACCAGCTACTCCCAGCAGCACGGGCATGCCGGCTGGCAGTGCAGAATTAGAGCCAGGTTCTTTAGCTGAGCTCCCCTCTACCTGGGGGCGGTCTAGGTAGGTATCCTGGCCCCACGGCTGCCACTGGCTCACCCGGAGCCTGTCTGAGCGGTCCAGGGCGATGTGCTGGATGTTGGTGCCACGGTTGTTCTCTGCTCCGATGTCCAAAACTTCGGAGTTGGGCACAGCCCTGCGGTGCCGGGTTTCAGCATCTGACTTGGGCAGGACAGATGAAATGCCGTGATGGTACTCCAGACTTCTCTTACCAATGCCACGGTTGGCATTGTCCCTGGAGCGCAGAGTGTAAATGGTGTGGATGAACCACTCTCGACCAGCAGCAACCTGAAGGACAAATGTGTTTTGAAGTGATATGGTTTAGAGCAAGCCTGTAAAGATTGCTTGAGGTTAGCACTATGCTAACTAGTTCATTTAAGCATAAAAGTGCATATTACAAATGAATCATTTACTGAGCATTAATTAAAATGTATTTTACATTGATGTGGGCAGCTGGTAGCCTAGTGGTTAGGGCATTCGCCCTGCGATCAGAAAGTCCAGGTTCAATTCCCAAGACCACTAGGCACTGCTGAGGTACCCTGAGCAAGGTACCATCCCCACACACTGCTCTGCGGGCGCCGTGTTCATCGCTGACCCCGGCTTCACTTGGTGAATGGGTTAAAAGCAGAGGAATAATTTCGTGCTGTTCACACTGTTCACCCGAGTGAAGCAATAGCATTCGGGGGTCAGTGTGCGGGGACGATACCTTGTTTAAGCGTACCTCAGTGGTGCCACTGGCAACCCTGGGATTCAAACCTATGACTTTCCGATCACAGGGTCAGATCGATAACCACCAGGCCACTAGCTAAAATCGAGGCCTTAAGATGCCCTTTTGGTTTTTGAGATTGGAAAGTAAAGGCAAGTCTCTGACCTGGAAGAGGGGGGATGATGACAAGGTGAACCCATCTGAACCTGGCTGTCGGATCAAAGAAAGGGCCCCCGGTATGTCCATCGCAAGCTTAGCATCAAACCTGACGTCTCCAAAGGCAGTAGCCTGGGTCTCAGGCTGAGCTTTGTCCTAGGGGGCAAACACAGGTGATCAAAGTCAAGGATGTAGGACTGAATAAGAATGCAGTTTCCTTGCTAGCTGATCAAGATCACCTTATAGCTCTGAAATGGTAGTTCAAAAGAAAAAAATTCTTTCCAACATTGTAGACATTCTTGTGGGTCTCATGTATTAATTTAATAGTACTATACAACCCAAGCTCATTTCAGGAAAATCAAATGACGTACCAGGACCTTGAACCTGTAGAGCAGTGAGGGTGCGTCTGCCAAGCAGCCATACTCCTTATTTGTGGGGTTGTACTTCGGCACATAGCCGTCTGCACCCGTGCACAGGAACACCTTCTCTATACTGCAGGAGAACGAGTCCCCAAGGTTCTGCACTGGATCAACCATCACACGGCCATAGATGGTGGAACCTACACAAAAACCAGGAGAAATGGAGGTTTGACAGTGGTTCGTGAGTGTTGCCAGTACTAGGTTAACAGTCACTGCTGTAACACCAGTCTCAACCAACTCAAGGTCAAGGTTTCTTCACTGGCATCAGCAGCTGTGAACATGTACATCGAGTAATGTGTGAACACTGAACATTCAATACTTACGCCGAACACCAACAGACAGCACAATAACACACAACACCGTACAGTAATGGTACAGTAATGAAATGTAAACCTTCTACAATGGCTAGAATTGCACTATAAGTAAGATTATTGCACAGGTGGCAGTCAGCAGCACTGAACAATGAGCAGGGGATCACAGAAACAATACAATGAACAGACAGTGTAGCAGTAATGTGGATGGAGTGTAGATGCAAGGCAAAATAAAAAATACAGCAGTGTAACAGTAAAGTGTAAAAGGGGTGTAAAACTTCCAGACAATATTAACATTAACATTGCATGTTGATGCTGCTAATTTTGCAGTGTTGAGTAATAGTTATAGTGCAACAATTAATGTTCCTGTTTGAGCCTTTGTATGAACAGTCCATTGCATGTCAGATGTGCTCAAATTGCTCAGGTCAGTTCAGTCCAGCCCTTATCACGGCACTGTTGTCTTACCCTCGGTGAAGGCGGTATCTGTGCCCTCCCCAAAGCCCATCGAGCCATCGGACAGCCACATCTCCCTCTTAGACACCAGGAACATCTGTGTGTTTAGACTGAACTCTGCTGCCACAGGGTCACTCACCTGGAAGAAAAGGAGAGATAGCATGGGTTGCCATTACTTACTGTTTTCATGCCCTGGTTTGATTTTTGTAACATAAAATATTATAAGTACACTCAAAGAAATGACTCTGTGGTATAGTAATACATATACCTTGAAAAATAGTCATTTTTACACTGTAATATTAATTTTGGAGGGAACTCAATAAATACTAGAGGTGGGCATAGATACATTTTTTTAACGCTGTTAATCTCATTGTAATCTTGGCGATAACGCCCCCGACAGAGATCCCGAGACGAGTTTAAAACGTGCGTGAACCGGACAAGTCACTGAAATATCAAGGTGAAATTCATCATAGCTTGCGTAGTGTAGACCCAGCTCCCTCTGTCCGGAGGGGGGGGGTTAACGGTGATATTTTTTTTATCGCGCGATAGGAAGCACTAAAAACTACACAATTAATTTGTGTAATCAATTTACTGAGTGGGACAAGAGATTCTCAAATGTTATTTAAAATGAAATGTTATTATTTCTGTCAAGGCACTACGCCTGAAAATACTAAGTAATCTTTATTTAGAAAAATTAGGCCTTATTTTGAACATGCGCAGTAAGTCAGAAGGCATGTTGAGGCAACAGACAAGAAGACACAGACTCGTTGTCGGTAAAATCGGTGCGGTACTGACTTGTGCCAGTGGCGTAGCAGTTCACACTGTATTGTATTGTTGAAAGCTGTGGAGCTGACATGATACAAGAAAGCTTGTGAAGACCCAGGCTGTCTTTACTTTCTCTTTCTCACGCTCGCCGCAAGGATTATGGACTTTCTGACCAACAGACCACAGCATGTCAGGTCAGGCCACATCTGCTCCACCACAGTCACACTCAACACTGGTGTACCACAGGGCTGTGTGCTGAGCCCCTTCCTCT
>JBBPDC010146010.1:0-15000 GCA_037974485.1 Hemigrammopetersius urotaenia
GTGTACTGTGTACCATTAACTGTGTACTGTGTACCATTAACTGTGTACTGTGTACCATTAACTGTGTACTGTGTACCATTAACTGTGTACTGTGTACCATTAACTGTGTACTGTGTACCATTAACTGTGTACTGTGTACTATTAACTGTGTACTGTGTACCATTAACTGTGTACTGTGTACCATTAACTGTGTACTGTGTACCATTAACTGCGTACTGTGTACCATTAACTGCGTACTGTGTACCATTAACTGTGTACTGTGTACCATTAACCGTGTACTGTGTACTATTAACCGTGCACTGTGTACCATTAACTGTGTACTGTGTACCATTAACTGTGTACTGTGTACCATTAACCGTGTACTGTGTACTATTAACCGTGCACTGTGTACTATTTTAAGTATGTTTAAACTAAATTGTAAATGGTGTCTCCTCACCTGAGTGCACCTGGTATTTGTAGTCCGGGACTGCATATATGGGGGTGACTGCAAGGATGGTGGAGGAGGAGGTGCTGCGAGCTGATTGGCGTAGTGCATTGATTATTGACGCTGCTGTGTATACCAGTGGTCCAGACACTGCCCGGAAGACAAAATTGGGCGGGGCTTTGAGAACCTAAAAAACAGATACACCAATAAGCCAAAAAAATTTGTTCAGCCACCTAATGTGCTGTTTCTCCTCTGCATGTCACCATAACAGCTCTGAACCGCCCTCTAAGGGTGCCTTGTGGGATCTGGCACCAAGATGTTGGCAGATCCTTTAAGTCCTGTACGTTAGAGCAGCTGCAGCTTGTGCGTGTTGTTCCAGAACATCACAGAGATCCATAATTAGACTAAGATCTGGGGAATCTGGAGACCAGGTCCAAACGGAAAACTCTTAGTCATGTAAAAGCACACAAAACTCATTAGACCAGAAAACCTTCTTGCAAGGTTCTGACACTCTCATGCTTATTGTAGGTGCTCTCAAAGACAGACAGGTCCTCTGCATCTCCTCAGGCCCATGCTCAGCAGTACAGCATAATGTGCATCATGACACACTCAACCCATACCCACTAATAAAAACTGCGGGGACCTTTTGCTGGTTTAGGCCAGACAGGACTGTTGCTGGTTCACGGTTTGTCGCTCCACTGCTAGGAGGTACTAACCACTGCTGACCAGGAACACCCAACAAGCCTTGTTGATGTAGATTGTCCGGTCTAGTTGTGTGGCGACAAAAAATGTAGGCCTTGTCAAAAAACGCCCATGTATTTACATCTGCCCATTCTTTCCACATCTGATACATCAGCTGATACATATATATGCCAGATCTTGACAATGGGAGCTGTGACATTCATTCTTGAGTTTTCCTAATATCAGCAGGCAGATGTCAGACAGATAGATTTAGTCATTACAATAAATGCTAAACAAGAAATCAGTAAGATCAGTAAAAAGTAGCAGTTATGTTGTGTGCAGGTTAGAAGAAATATATTTGGCTCCCAATTTGTCCTCAGTGCCTCCAGACACTGGACAATCCAGCTCTCAATGGATTTCCATAATTCCCCCAGCAGCATACTGTGTTTAATCTACTGAAGTATTGATTGAGCCAAACCAGGTTCTTCACTGGAACTGCGAAGGAGGAGGATGGGCATCGATACACATACAATCACTGGTTACCACATCAATGTCATTTGCATTTGTTCTAATTACTGTTTTTGCTTGAGACAAACATTATTGTCCAGTAAAACAGATTTTAAATAATTCACACACACACACACACACACACACACACACACACACACACACACACACACACACACACACACACACACACACAATATTCCAGATATTCTGTTATTAAGGGCTTTTCACACGGAAAGTGAGAATGGCATGTTCCCTATTCATTTACAAGGAGAGGCAGGTGGACAGTCGGAATGGATGGAAGCGACAATAAGCAAACTCAGCCCTGTCTCTGCACATGCCCCTCTGCCTCACACCTGAAAGGTTTTCAGCTTGCAGGGTTGTAATGTGGGGGTCATGCTGGTATTGAAACCAAAAACGGGAGTAGCATGTCATCCTTAAGTTGATGGTCCTCTGCTATCTATAATTATTTTTATTTGTATGTTTAATTTTCACCCCAAGTGTTTTTCTATTTAAAACCGTGGTTCAATCTATACTGAATGAGCACTAGCTGTACTAACGCTGCAGTCACCATGGTAGCCCAGCTGGAGGTTTTCGTATTAAAAGCTTTGAGTTCTGACCATTCAAACGGGAAGTGAGGAGAGACCAGTGGAACGGGAAGCAATTTATTGGTTGCCGTTTGAAAAACCCTTTATATACCATCTCAGTGAAAAGGGACTCACCTGCAGCTCTACCGAGCGGTTCAGCTCTCGTCTCAGAATGTCTTTTATATGAGCCTTAGCAAAAGGCACAGAGGCCCCACTGGGCATCCCTGCAGAGGTCAGAAGTCAACGAGATTGAAGTTCATCAATTTGCTGATAAGCACACAGCATCAATATGCAAATTTCAGCAGCCTGCATAAAGTTATAAAGCAGGAGATTTTCTGTAATAAAGAAAAAATCGAGACTCACCCACTCTGACTAGGTACATTTCTGGTTTGGTGATGTTGCAGACGTACTGCCGGGGTGCGATGGAGAGAGGGACTCTGGGAGTTGGAGGAAGCAGAGGCTTTGTAGAGAGGGTGGCTGTGGTTGTTGTAGTTGTAGCAGCGGTTGTAGTAGTGGTTGTTGTTGTAGGTTTGGTGGTTGTGCGGGGCTTTGGTGGCGCAGGTGGTTTGAGGGTGACAGCCTGAATAGCCGGCCCTTGCGAGACGACCGGTGGTGTTGAAGGCTGACGGGGCTGTTCACCGCCTGCTTTAAGGTCCGGCGAAAAAGGGCGAGGAGGTGCTTTCCCTGTGAGAGAGGGGCCTCCAGCAGGCGGTTGGTGGTCCGTGGGCAAGTCAGGGGGCGTTACAGGTTTTTGTGGTGGTGTAGGTGTAACTGGGGATATGGGATGATACCAGTCCACCTGGTCTGGTGCCTCCCCTGGGATTACCCCTTCAGAAGGAGTGGGTGGGCGCGTTGGGCTGGCAGGATGTGCGTGGGTGGCTGTAGGTTTGATGTGGGGGTGAGCTGGGTGTGTGCGATTCCCAGCGGCACTAGCATTTTCTTTGGCCAGGAGGGTGTTGTAGTACTCCATACTGTTCATGTCTGGAAGCAGCATCTCAGTGGGTTCGATCGGGTACAGTTCCGCCCAATCAAAATCCAAATCATCATTGAGGTTACCGTCCTGACTTGAGCCAGGGGCATGAGGGAGGCGGGGATCAGTGGGGTGGGCAGTCCTTAGGCTGGTGCCGTATCCCACGGTTACGCTGGGGAGAAGAGCTCTAGAAGAGAGAGACGGAACAGGCCGGGAGGGAAAGGCGGTGTTGTAGCTGACTCCGGCGCTGTAGTCATCGTCATCGTAGGGGTCGTATCCGTGAGTGGGGAGGGTGGTGACCATTGAAAACTCCTCCCCTTCGGAGCCCATGAATGTTAAAGTCTCTAGGTAGTCTCCAGAACCCCAGTCTACCTCCGCAGAATTGGCAGGGTACAGGTCCTCCGGCGCAACCAGAGTGGGAGGGGCTGGGGTGGGTGGACTGTGGCCGTGGAGAGGAGGCATCTGACTGGGTGTCAGGAGGTCTGGTGGGCGTAACAGCAGGTGAATGCCATGTGCGCCATCTCCTAGGTTACCAGAGCCACCATCGGCACCAAGGGATGGGGTGGGAGCTATGTTGGATGCGTTGTCATGGCGACCAGGGCGAGTAGGATGCTTGGCACCGGATGCTGGATGAACTCGGCGCCTGGGACTCTCAGATCGTTGCGATGAGGATGATGAAGCTGGAGGTAAGCGCGTCTTCACTGGAAAGTCGCCAAGGTCCCGTTTGGATAGATTGGATAGGAGCTCCACTGAAGAAGAAATGAAGAAAGAGATGACCTTGGCATTTAAATGAAACAGGGATCAACGTTAATCAATATGACCTTAAAAAGCACCATATTAATGCAAAACACCGCCATGAACACGTAGTCTAGGCACAAAGTGTGATCCATCATTTTAAAATCTTAGCACTAATAATCACATTCTAAGCACCAGCCACCAATAAAGAGCCAGAAATTTCAAAAAGAGACGAATACCATCATCACTATACACAGTTTAACAAACAGCTTGCTCCACGTTTTAATGCCACCAAAGCTTCCATACAGGGGAGAAGTAGAAGAAAACTTTCCAGTCCATTTATAAAATGTTCATGGTTCAAGGTTTACTGAAACGGTTATAAAGGAAAGGTTGGTGCTGTAGCGATGAATTGTTACAAAGAGTAGCGCCATGATAAATGCTGAAAGAATTTCACATTCTGGAAACTGAAAGCTGAATGACTAATTCCATCAATGAAGCTACATATTTTTAGTGAATGATCTTTAATCTGATGACGAGTTTAGATAAATAGATTGTTCACCACCACACTGAAACGTGCACAAAAGCAGTCACCATTTGTTCTGGTATTTTTAGCGATAACACATTGAAGCGTCCTGACACATAAGTGTCACATTGTGTCGCATTGGCTGTACTGCACACATCTGTTAGGTGAAAATACACTGTCCTTTTATCAGCGGGATGATGATTCACTGAGCGAAAGAGAGCGGGATGATGGAGTCTGAGGCTTAGTGGAGAGTTTAGCTGTATGAATGGAGCAGGCAGAGTGTAGGAAGCTGGCAGCGGCGTGTGCTGTTTGTGGGCCAGTGTGTCACTCTGCCTCAACCTTCAGACGAGAGAGACAGCCAGCCAGCCTCTAACTCATCTATCCGCTATGAGCTGTCAGAATGTTTTTAGATAGCTATTATCAGTGCAGGTCAGATGAATGCGCCGATGAACACGCGCGTTCCAGCTTTGCACTACAGTATCAGCCTAGAACATCAGCTCCGCTCTCTTTTTGAGCTTGGAGTGTGTGTGTGTGTGTGTGTGTGTGTGTGTGTGTGTGTGTGCGGCCGAGAGCCTGTTTAAAAAACAGGCCGTGTAGGAATAAATGAGGCATGTCTTTACCATGACTGATCTTATACAGGATGTCAAAATGCGGACTGCGGTGTGTCTTTGAGGATGAATGACTCTTGAGAATACGGCACAGAATACACTCCAGTAATTAAGTCCAATCTTACTTAACTCCCAGAGCGTCCCTCGAGGAGATTAGCACTCCACCACACATCCAAACACACATACATCTCAGTGTGATAGGCCACAGTATTGGAGATGGCTCCGTGGCGTGGTCGGGTAAGGTGTTTCCATGGTAATACTGAGTGTGTGTGCATGTACGTGTTGCAGTAGTGTGTCACGTGCCGACAGCCTCATCAGTATTCCAGAGACACGGTAGCGCGAGCTCACAGGCATTTCTCACGCCGACAACCGGTAGAATCAGCTCTCTTTCACTCTCTCTCTCTCTATCACACACACACACACACACACAGATAAAGAAGAATACAGAAAATACAGGTGTCTCTAAGAATAGCAGCAAATAATGAAATGATCCCTGTCGGGGGTTCCACTGCTTTTGTGCTCATCCTTCCAAATCCATTCAGTCCAAGCCATCAACAGACACTGATGCAAACGCTCTCATGAATAGTAGCCAGATGACACACCTTGCACACACACTCAGCGGCTTCACTAGAAACACTATTAATGTGCACTTTGGAGGTCTGCAACTACTGACTGTAGCTCATCTGTTGCTGCACTGATCAGCCCTTCCTACACCCTCCATCAATGGAAAGGGACCACCAGCTGACTAGTTGTTATTTCAGTGGCGGGCCAATCTCAGCACTGCAGTAACACCAGTGTGTGAGTGGTGGGTAATATGATATCTCCTGTAGCTGAACGGTGAAATGATCGATTTATCATTATTGTGATCATTTATGTCACAGTATGTCTTGAAATCCTTTTTCAAAGCGTATGATAAAAACAAAACATAATTTGTATTTTGGTTCAGCATGTGTGCACAATTCAATAAAAATCACAGTTTTTCAAGTACTTTTTACATGCCACACTGTTGGCTAATTTTTGACTTATTACTGGCTCATTACTGCTTCAAAAAAATATAAAGGAGACTAAAACTATTAATTAAATCCAGTTTAAGCCCATAATGAGCCAGACAAACAACAGTGGCAGAAAAAAACCTCCCCAAAAGCAAATGGAAGTAACACGGACAAGACTAGGACAGCAAACAAGAACACAACAGGAGCAATAAATAGGGAGTCATCTGTAAATATACAATGGTTAAGAATGAATGAAGAAGTGAGGTTGCCTGAGTGTCGGCCCGATCATCCAGAAAACAAGGGTCTGAACCCCCTTAATGCCACAGAAACCTGTGGATAGGAGTGAAAGAAAGCACAACAGGCCTCACTATGTCTGGGTGGGATGCCCCTCCCTCTCCCCCTCCCTCTCCCCCATCACTCTGTTAATGTTCTCCTCCCAGTGCGTTGAGTTTAACAATGACAGTTTGAAAAGGGAGACCTAGTTAATGTGGGGGGAACTGACAATGACTAAAATCAAGTTAAAAATCATTATTATTATAAGATTTCAAACTGTTAGAAGTCAATCTGAGCCTGAATGAGAATTACATTTTTACATTTACCAGACGCTTTTATCCAATGCTGAAGGTAGGATTCGAACCCATGACCCAGAGGCAAGTATCCTACCCACTAGGTCACCACCACCCCAATCAAAATTCTGATTGTGATCAGGACACATGGTCACGAATACAGTAGTGTGAAGCAAGATTTAGGACCGAACAGATTTAGTTAAAGTCAGGCATCAGTCTTATCAGGAGGGTAAGTAAGGTCTGCAGATGAGGCTTTATTGTGTTCATAAAACTAACTGGAATTAAAATAATATCAAAGATCTGCTGTGACACTCTATGAAACTAATAACAATGTTGAAACTATACCACTATACTGATGTGAAACACAAACTCACACACAAGCATCAGCCACTTTACTGAGAGGCTTGTAGTACCACAGGTTGGCATCCATCACAGTAGTACTGTACAGCTTGGAAAGGAGAATTACTTCTAAAAGCCTCTTGGATGTACAGCACTGTGCAAAAGTTTTAGACACCTGTGTAAATTCTTAAAAGCCATTTTCTCCGTGTGTGATAAAGTGTATTTCTACTAGAAAGTTAACATTAGAATGAATGCAAACAAACTAGAAAGCAGGAAAAAGTATCAGGGTTTGTTTTGTTTGCAAAAGTAGTTGATACTGTGTGAGCTGGTGAGGAGAACACAGGTTCAGTTCCAGGTTCCTCCTCGGTTCCTCCAGCCCATGTTTGGATGGTGAAACTCCATCAGCAACTCCTGATTCAATTTAATGAAGGATTGTAGAGTGTTATTTGTTTGTACTATTTTTAGTTTGATTTAGTATAATTATAATATGAGGGAAAACACACTCACTGCTCATCTAAACAGTGTTTAAATCTTATTTCTGCAGGTGCCTAAGACGTTCGATGTGTGTTAGAGTGAGTGTGAGAAAGACAGAGGCGGAACCCACTTCTCATCACCCAAAAAGCTCCATAATTCACCTGTGACACATTCTGAACCATCTGTATGCCACAGCAAGCCATCTGTGTGTCTAAGTGCTTGTGCGTATGGTCGAGCAGTCGCTGTAAACACGCTCCCTATGATCACCCTGCAGGCTGCCCCCACTGAGCGCTGCCCCACCAAACCCAGCAGGTCCAGAGACACACTCTAAAGGACCAAAGAGTTCATCTTTCCCATACAGCCACTGTGGTGTCTGATCTAGAGCCACACAGCCATCTGCCTTCGCAAATGCTCCTCCATCAGCTGTCTCCCATCCTGCCTGTGTGTGTGTGTGTGTGTGTGTGTGTAAAAGCTTCAAAACTCATGCCAAGTCTCACACTCTCCTAATAAAACCACTTCATACACTTTATGATGCCTATTTATAAACAGGCTTAGATGCCCAAATTCAAGCTCAGACCTGTTTTGTCTCACAAAATGTGAACACACTAACTAACGCCACCTCAACATTTTTCATCACACATACAAGAAATCAAATGACATAGAAAAAAATCTCCATTGACCATAAAGGTGCCCTGTGTGAAGCCCATCTGTTTCTCTGCATCATTTATTAGGCCCCTTGACCCCCTTCATCAATGGTCAGGACCCCCCCTGAAGAGAAATTATTTGGGGGTGGATCATTCGCAGACCAGCAGTGTGCTAGCTGTGTTTTCATCATACTACAAAAAAAACTGAATCTAATTCAATGGGACTAAAATAATCATTTAATTTAATTCAAGGCTATAGTGAGCAAGGCAAGCCAACAGAGGCAGGAAAAAAGGCTCCAAGAGAAACTAACAAGAGGAACCTACTGACCTCTGGTGTCTATTATACACTCACTGTCCATTTCCTCCGCTCCACTGACCATATTTGTGTGTAGTTTACATAACAGAATCAAGTCCATCTGTTTTTCTGCATCATTTGTTAACCTCCTTTACCCCTTCATCAGAGGTCAGCACCCCCCACAGGGACCACCAGTGAGTTTGGGGGGTGGATCATGTGCAGTACAGCAGTTTGTCAGAGTGCGTGTGTGTGTGTGTGTGTGTGTGTTGCACATAATTGATCCCATAGCAGTACTGTATACGTTTTAAAACACAGCAGTGCCGTTTTTACTCCTGTTTGCTAGCTTGTGGGCGAAAGTTTTAATGTACCGTATCACGTGATCGACATGAGCATTTTTTTCAAAATAAAATATCTCTCTCTGATAATCTCTGATAATAATCTTTCTGCGCGAATCTGGTCCATGGCCCGGTGGTTAGGGACCTCTGGACTAGAGGACGGCTAATATAGTCTGTGCAGCATCCGAAGAAACAGCATTTACAACAGGATTAATGACAAACAGGTTTCTTCCTCTATTTTTGGCTGCTCCCGATTAGGGGGTCGCCACAGTGGATCAACCGTCTCCAGTTCCTTCCATCCTCTGTATCTTCCTCTCTTACACCAACTGCCTGCATGTCAAATAGGGTTTATGTGGCTAATATTGTGGAAAATAAGTGGACAGCACTGCTGTGTGTGATACACTAGTACCAGAGCTGCTACATAAAGTAACAACAGTAACAAGCCAATTACAAACAACTGTAGCGCAGCAGGTAGAGCGTCAGTCTGTGAACCAGGGGTTCAGCAGCAGAAGATTTGGGGGCAGTTTATGGTCTAGTGGTTAGAGAGCTGCCCCTGTGATCAGAAAGTCATAGGTTTGAATCCCAGGACAACACCACTGAGGCACCCATTAAGCAAAGTACCGCTCCCTGGGCGCTGTGTTCCTGGCTGCCTGCTGCTTTACTTGGTGAATGGATTAAATACAGAGAATTAATTTTATACTGTTCACACTGTGCTGTGGTGTGTTCACGCGTGACTATAAGCGGCCACTCTACTTTACAGTGTCAGTGTCACTGCACCCAAAAAATACCTGCTCACTGGTGGCACTGTGGAGGTTCTAACCATGGATAAACAGGCCAAGACCACTAACAAATGAAGAATGTGCAACATCTGTCAACTACAACGGGCACTTATATGGTAAGCGGGCATAATAAAAAGAACAATGAGTGTAGCTACAAGGTAATGAAGTGGCTTGTCAATGAATAGAAGAATAAAAGGGCAATTTTAGTCTCAAGTCAGTGTTATTTGTCATGTTATGCAATAGTCTATAGAATAACACTATGATTTTCATGGTTTTCTTCAACGCTGTTATCTCCCTACAATAACCAAATACATCATACGACCTTTGGGAAGCCCTGCAGCGCTCAGCCAATCCTCAGTTCTTCCCAAACCCCTAATCTATAGGCCAGGACCTTTTACAGATCCAGTGGTGCTGGATGGCCCTGAATTGTGATTGGTTTGTATGTAAATTGACTGAATGCTGTTCACTATCTACTGTTTTAAATAGGGACCACTCTCTTAGACATGGTCGAAGTAGATTTAATAATCTAACAACTTAGCACCCTCCTGGACACCCCATGCTATGAGTTAACACATGCAGACAAGCTGGCTTGGTTATATCTTACGCTTGTGTGATATCTTTTTTTTTTAGACAGCTTTTTGCCCGAGGAGAGCATTTTGAACAAGACCATGGCTGTTATTATCTCTCTGTAAAAACTGTCTGAAAACACTGTGAAAGTGGCATAAAAGCATCTGCTAAACAAAAAGCTATTTTCACAGCTTTTCCCTAAAAAAGTGTGTCGAACTTCGCAAAATGTGATTTGAGCCAGTTAGAAAGAGCAGAAAAACCATGTATATTTTGTAGCCCTTCAAAACAGATGACTACTGGAGGAAAAGAGAAGTAGGTGCATCAGTGGCATGCCCAGAAAAGTAGGTTATAAAGAAAAGAGTGGTTCTCTCTTTATTCAGGACAAAACAGATGCCAGAGATTTTTCACCCTTTCAGCCGGAGAAAAGGAGCCACACTGGGGGGAGATATCTAAACAGCCCGACTGCTCTATACAGCAGTCACTTCTACAGCAGTAAGTAATCTGTTCCAATCTGATCCATTGTAATGATGGTTTAAAAAACAATGTTACAATCACCTGGAATGGGAAATCATAATGAATATTGTGTCACAAGAAAATATCTTGAAGGACCACAAAATTGTTCAGTCCTAGGCTGGACTGTTATTAATACTGAAACCTTGAGTATTGGCAGATTTCAATATTTTTTTCTTTAAAAACCCTCAGTGGTGCCACTAGCAGTCCTGGGATTTGAACACAAGACCTTCTGATAGCAAGGGCAAACCGCTAGGCCAGCAACTGCCCCAAAGATTTCTATATTTTTTTCAGAATATAACATTGTTTTGAAAGGGTCAGTAGTTGGTGGTTAGAGAGTTGCCCCTGTGACCAGAAGTTTGTGGGTTTGAATCCCAGAACACCAACACTGAGGCACCCTTGAGCAAGGGACCGTCCCTTGGTGAATGGATTAAATGCAGAGAAAGAATTTCACACTGTTCACACTTACTTTACTTTACCAATTGCATTAAGAGTCACTGGAGACTCCTCAGTCACTCCGTACCTGACACAGGTGTGCCTGTCGTTGCTATGGAGACCAGCATCACTGTGGAAACGAGGAGCGCGCAGGAGCCGAGCAGCGCCCTCCTCGCGCCGCGTGACCTCTCCATCGCGCCCATCATTCACGAGCCCCTCGCGCTTCCTCCACGCCGACCGGCCACGGCCCCACGCCAGGCACGACTCGTCTCGAGCATCTCTGAACAACAAGGGAAAGAAGAAAGAAACACAGGGAATCAGTGGGTTTATGTGTCAGAGCTGACCAAAACACATTTTTTACAAAAAAAAAAAACATTTTACCGCTCATTTAACCACACATTTCACCAAACACCTATCCACACATTAAGCCACACACTGAACCAAACAATTAACCGTTCAATTAACCACACACTAAACATTTATCCAGGCACTTAACCACACATTTCACCACACACCTATCCACACATTAAACCACACATTTCGCCACACACCTATCCACACATTTCGCCACACACCTATCCACACATTTCACCACACACCTATCCACACATTTCACCACACACCTATCCACACATTTCACCGCACACCTATCCACACATTTCACCACACACTTAACCGCTCATTTATCCATACACTTGACCACACATTTAACCAATCAACCGCACATTTAGCCACACACCTAACTACACATTAAACCACACACTAAACTACATATTAAACCACACACTTAACCATACAATTAACCACATATTTAAGCACACACTTCGTTGCACATTTAACCAGATATTTATCCAGACACTTAACCACACATTATACTACACACTTCACAACCCATTTAACCACACATTTAACCACACATTCATCCACACATTTAACCACACAATTAGTCACACATTCAATCACACAATTAACCACACATTACAGTATGGGTTCTCGTGGGCCGCCCTGAAAACTTCTAGGTGTGACGGTTTATTTTTTCACGTTCACCAAAATGTAGGTTACGGTGGGACGAGACCCCCTTTGGTGAGACCCCCACAGTGTGAATTGTCTGTGTAGGTGGAAAAGGGTGGAGGGAGGCGTAGCAGCATCCGCATACAGATGCCACTGATACCGTGAGGGTCACTCTCTCTCTCTCTCTCTCTCTCTCTCTCTCTCTCTCTCACACACACACACACACACACACACACACACACACACACACACACACACACATATATATATACATACATACACACACGGCCCTTGACCACCCGTCTGCGTTTCACGTCAATCGTTAAAAAGGCGAATATGAATGGATTCAGCATCCATGTCCGAATTCTCCAGCCCACCTTAAATGTTACATTAGTTTCATCCCCGAGCCTCGATTTCGTGCGAATCATAAGCACTGCGCCAATTAAGGTGGACCGTAACATTTTTCAAAACCAGTAAAAAAAGACTGCTGTTTTCGTTACCTGAGGTGTGTCGATGTAGCAGCAGGCCACACTCATATCACAGCTCGTCCCTCCGGAGCAGAAACGGGACAGAAACCCAATGAACGGGGGCGTAACGAGCTCCTCTCGCACCGAGCCGACGGTGCTTCACAGTGGACCTGGAGTAAAAAAACAATATAGAAATAAAATAATAAAGAAATCAAGTCGCTCCCTCGGTCCCGAAGCTCAAGTAAACGTTATAAACACGGTCCGTGGCGGTGCGGCTCGCCCGGCTCCTCGGAGCTCCTACGCGGCATCTCCATGGATGACCAAGGGTCTCTGAATGAAACAAATAATTAAAAAAATTAAATAGGTCTCTCGGTTAAACGGAATGACGCTGGTCATGCCCCGGTTCAGCCCGTGGTGGAAGAAAAAGGGGCGGAAAATTAAAAAAAAAAATCCACGGCTCCGGTCTCCCGCCGCGGGTCCCCGCCCACTTCAACTTATATATGTATAGAATAGAGCTGTGCCGTGATTGGGTGACAGAGCTGTCAATCAAACGAGACTTCCATGCGTCTCTGGTCCATTTCACAGCTCGAGCAGCAAGGAGGATCAAATCTGACACAACATTGATACTGAAGAGATTTACACCTGCGAGGTGGTGACTACCGGGTCCTGTCAGGAGTCAATCATATATATGGCGTTATATGTATATGGACAAAAGTATTTGGACGCCTGACCGTTACATCAACACAGACTTTAATGGCATTCCATTCATTAATATGGAGCTGGTCCCCCCATTGCAGCTATAACCGCTTCCACTCTTCCTGGAAGGCTTTCCACAAGACTTTGGAGTTTCTGTGGGAACTTGTGCTCGTTCATTCTGTAGAGTATTTATGAGGCCAGGCACTGATGTTGAATGAGAAGGCCTGCCTCGCAATCCCTGTTCCAGTTCATCCCAGAGGTGCTGAATGGGGTTGAGGTCAGGACTCTGTGGGGGCCAGCCAAGCTCTCCCACACCAAACTCCTCCAGCATGTCTTTATGGAGCTCGCTTTGTTCACTGGGACAGTCCTGCTGGAATGGAAAAGGTTCTTCACCAAACTGGGTCCACAGAGTTGGAAGCATGGTGTGGTCCAAAATGTCTTGGTCTGCTGAAGACTCCGCTTTACTGGGAGATAGGGGCCTAGAGCAAACTCTGAATAACAGGCGTCCCAATAATTTTGTCTGTACAGTGTTTGATCCCACCTCATTAAATCAAAGCACATTCAAGGAAGACAAGATACCAGACACCTTAACGCCACCTTCTGGTCTTCCCTTGCTGTTACAAGAGAAAGTAAATTCTCGTCACACCCCTCTGGTTACCAGATGGTGAACATTTTCTATTTAGATATTGACATTTAAATAAGGAATAATGATTAAATAATGAGTTATAATGCATAACGAAACAGCAACAACAAAATTCCGATTCATTGGAACCCATGGATAAGAATTATAAGCCATTAAAAGGGCTGAAGAGGGGCAATAAAGATCTTTATTGATGAGGCGTGTGGTATAGACCATAGAAAATAAAGTGCACCATCAGACAAATGAAATACTACATGGCCTAGCACATTAGGTTACAAAAAAGAGCACAGAAAAAAACAATATGCAGCATTATTACATTTCGTTATAATATTTGTTGAACAGTGAAAAGCGAAAGACTTAACATACGATAGAAAGAAATGTTCAGTTTAATCCTGCCTGTTTTTCCAGGTTTTCTTATAGCCAGCTTCAAACAGGTGTCTTACCGTCTGTCCGTGACATAAAAATAGAATTTTTTTTACACAAGCAACACATTCATGTATCTTTGTAATATTTAAAAAGCCTCTGTTGTTCTTACCACAGTACAAAAAGTTCCATAATCAGTGCTACTGGAATCACAAACTGATAAAAACAAACAAATAAAGAAAGACAGTTTTGAATATGGTCAGAAACATGATGGGGTACATTTCATTACACCCCCCTTTACCATTCATGATTTTTGATATCTTTATATTCACCCTATCCTTGCTGTCAGGACATAGGGTTGTACCGGCAGTTCTGTCATTTTTTTTTTTTTTTAATATAATTTGAAAAATCAATTTACAGTCACTTCCATAAGTTAAGGGTTTACCACAGCCACTGTAGGAGGGTTTACCACAGCCACTGTAAATGTAGATGAGAAATACAGTCACCACTGAGTGTGTGGTGCTATATTTGAATCTGTCTCTTCCAGAATCTGTCAGTACGGATATGAGCAGGTGTGTGTGTGTGTGTGTGTGTGTGTGTGTGTGTGTGTGTGGGGGGGGGGGGGGGACTGTTTCCCTGTGCCACTTTGCTTTCCCCCTAAGTGATGGAAACAAATCGAGGCCGCCTGCGAATTCTCCTCTTTGTGTTGTGCTTGGGGTTCCGCTGGTACATGTCTGGAACAGAGAACAAACCGTTCTTTAAACAGAACCACAATTTTAAAGACTACACTTTTATGCACTGGATGATAGTACAGCCCACAAATACAATGCCAGCACATCATTCTGGGACACA
>JBBPDC010146010.1:20000-22798 GCA_037974485.1 Hemigrammopetersius urotaenia
GCTCCTCCAGCATCCTGCGGCTGTACTCGTCCACGCTGTGGAGCCGTTTGCACTTGGCGCCGAAGATGCAGTCGTCCTGCACAAAGTGCTGACAAATGTGCACCTTAGTGCAGCGCTCCTTAAAGGTGCAGGCCCCGAACAGCCCGGAGCCTTTATTGTAGTGAGAGCACACCTGCACGCGGACACAGCACACAGTTCGGTGAAGCACTGCGCCATTTTACACACAAACATGCAGAACAGAAAACAGAAAAACTGCACACGCACTCATGCACGCCCATTCACACACACACACACACACACACACACACACACACACATTCAGATTGTAAATGCAGGAGTTAGAGCATTTACAGCACAAACTCCTCCAAATATTAGACACTTTCTCATTCGCTCGAATTCTTTCCAAACCTCAAACCAGAGTGTTCTACTTTACCTCCAGACTTTCCTCTCGACAAATTTAGACATCAACTCCTCTTTTTTTTTTTTTTTTTTTAGTTTTTTCTTTTTTTTTCTTTTTATAGTTTTTTTTCTCTTTTTTTTTTTTTTGGAATGGCTGAGCACCACTCATTTCCCCGCGGCGAAGTTCCTTCACTGTGAAACATCCACCAACATCCGTTCATCTCTGCAACTCTTCATCCAAGAGGACCTTCCTTCTCTCGGACACACCTTGGTACTGTTTTCTTTCATTTTCTTTTTTGTTTTTTTTTCTTTTTTAATTCATCAAAGATCACAGTAACTGTAAACTGCTGACTGGAGAGCTGGTCTAGTTTATGTGGTACTGACTGATCTACACAGTAAAGGACTTCTTCTTTCATACAGAGCGTCTGCGCTGCTTATTTAGACTCAAACGGCCGCGACAGATCTGAGCAAAGGCTACATGCTTAAACTGCATGTCAAGTTTTACAAAAGTTTATTGCCATCAGAGACAAAATGCAGAGGAGAGTTTCAAACAGCAGGAGCGGAACCTAGAATGCAGAAATATCCCAGCTTGAAATGAAACTTAAAATAATGTCCAAAAGTAAGTTATACACATAAGAAAAGAAGATAAACACACACATCTCTCATTAGAATTTACGGCTGTTTAATGAGTGTAATGCAGTGTTTACAGTTGGGGGGGTTACTGGTGGACAACTGACACTTGAGTTAGAAACAGGTGAATTAGAAGCTCCTGTCCTATAGGCGTGTCTTACAGACCATCATAAAAAGTAAGATCTAAAACATCTATTCACATCACTGCTGCCCTCAGAAACTGCCTTCCTCTCTTTCATTAAAGACCAACTTCTGATAAGTAATGCACCCTTCATTCAAAAATCTCTCACTTGTAATATGTGAGCATATTTACTATACTAAACATGTCAGTGAACTATGAGGGCGCGCAAAAAATAAATAAATAAATAAATAAATAAAACAATCGTTCATTAATCATCGAGTTAAAATGTTCAATTAATCGAGATTTTGATTTTAGGCCAAATCGCCCAGTCCTATTTCAGTGCAAGATATTTTATTTAATATTATTTTAGACCAGGGTTTAAATAGCAGCTGGTGTTATAACAGTAAAGAAGATGTCAGAGGCCCTTTTATTTATTTATTTTCCAGTCAAAATAATGTCAAAACTGTTTTTCTGCAGAAATCCGCAGGGTTATTTTTCAACACTTCTTGTGAACTCCCCCCAAAGTTCAGCCTTAATCTGAACTGTCAGCTTCTCATCCTCCAAATTAACCCCATTTACACTCATCAGTCCATAAAACCTTCCTGCACTTCCATCTCTAGTGCAGGTTCTCTTCTTTTCTCTGTTTACTTTTTTCAGTTACAGCTTCCTAAACAGCGCAGTGCTGAGTCGTGTTCTCGCTATAGTAGAATGGACAGAAACACCTGTAGATTATTTCAGACCTGAAGTGAGAGCGGATAGGATGTTTCTCTTATCTGAGGGGGACAGTTTCGTGGTTCTACCAGGTCTTGCGCGGTTGTTAAGAGTCCCAGTTTCTCTCTACTTTTAGACTTTTGTCTGAAATCCCTGTTTTTTCCCCCACATACCTTTTTTGACTTTCCCCAATTGCTTTTTACTTCTTTTTAGTCTGTTTCTCTTTTCCAATAATGGCTTCCTAAACAGCTACGCATCCTTTTAGACCCACAGTGTTGACTTGTCTTCCCACAGTGGAAGGATTGCACATATCTATTGATGTCCTGCATTTTCTTGCACATTTGCATCCTTGCCCATCTCTGCTGCTTCAATACAGTACTGGTCTAATGCTGTACTTATCCTCGAGGTAGCCATTGTCATTTGCACTGAATGTTGTCTTGTCTCGTCTCGTTTAGTGGTATTGTTGCTCTTGTGTTCTGTCCTGTTCTGCTCTTGTGTTGCACCATGGTCCTGGAGGAACGTTGTTTCATTCCATGTACTGTGTTTATATGGTAGAAATGGCAATAACATCTACTTGACCTGACTTGATTTGACTTGACGGATGGACAGAAACACCTGTGGATTCTTTTGGATCTGAAGAGAGAATGGACCTTGATATTTTTTCCCTCAAAAACGACCATTTTAAGAACTGTTCATCCAAGTGAGACAGTTTTGAGGGTCTGTTGTTAGGAGCCCCATTTTCACTCTTTAGATTTATCATTACATTTAGTCAATAAAGGCTTCAGCTTTTTTAATGATGACAGCAGTTTTAACTGGAAATTAAAGGAAGAAAATGGGTCTTACGGTGCGCTACATAATGAGTAGTGGTGCAACGGATCAAAAAACTCACGGTTCGGATCGGATCACGGTTTTAAGTCACGGATCGGATCGATTTTCG
>JBBPDC010146055.1:0-22790 GCA_037974485.1 Hemigrammopetersius urotaenia
CAGTGGTGTCTGACTGACACTGATCATTATATCTATGCCACAGTGTGGCCTGTCTGACTCCACACTGAAAATATTGACACAGTTCTTGATTGGTGCCAATTGCAAATCTAATATTACTTTAACATTCAAAAAGTTGATGTGACTGAAAAAAGCAGATCTGAAATCAGCATGAAAACCTGTTTTAGAAAAGTGTGGGGTTTTTTTTGGTGACCTGTGTTACCAGTAATTCTTATATGATACTGTAAATGGACATAATCTGTCGTGACAGCTCATGACAACATATGACACCAGACATGACATATCTTTGGCAGGTGTTTGTCAGTCTTAGCCTCTAAGTAATCTTGACGTGTTCCGTGACTTTCTTATGACATGGTTATGTCAGTCTTAGCGTCTGGTTATTTCTTCCTCTTCCAAACCAGGTGGGACATACATTTTCACCTTTTTTTGATGAAAAAAGCTCTGGGATCTCGCTTTCCTGGACTGGGCTGCTGCTGTATGATCCAATAAGATCATAAGTCTATAATAAACAGTGCTTAATTCTCAGCGCTCCATTATTATTCTTGTGCTGGTATTGAAATGCACATGCATAGTTAATATTTGACATAAACGATTACAGTCATATGATGAATTTCTGCCGATTTGCATTCTGTTTCAGGGTTCTGGCCTGAGAAAAGCATGGTAAAACTGAAGTACTGATATTGGGAGTGTACAATCTCCACTTCCCGCAGAATTTCACTGCTTGATTCATTGAGTTACAAGCAAAAAATCTGATAATTACAGCATGCTATCACCGACTACAACTGTGTTATCTTAGATCTTAGACCTTAATCAAACCGCATGTACTGTCGGTTGCATTAAAGCAACCTTGTTTACGGCACGTGAGAAGGTTGCTGAAAATAGATCGGCGGTAATAAAACACAAACGTTAAATATTTATGGCTGCTTAACAAATGCTTTTACTTAATGGGCCTCTTTATGGCAGCAGTGGCACCTCGGAAATTTTTACGTACTTCATGAATTCTATTTAACGATTTTATAGCTCTCAAGAACACGTCATGCTTTTTATTGAATTATAATTCAGCCCCTTTGTCCTGTGACCAACATTAATGCCAGTGAATTAAAGCTCATGAAACGTCTGATAGGCTCCAGTGTAGCTGGCCGGGTTTGTTCTAGGGCTGTTTAGTTGTTTAACCTGTCACCCTCGTCTTCTGTCCCACTATCCTACCACACACAGATGTGTTCAGATGGACTCTCTTTATGTTCGGCTTGGGCCTAACTCAGAGGTGATAGACTCAAAGTACGAATGATATTACAAAACTAAACACTGCAGGCAGGCAGTTTTCATCCTGGAGGGCCTTAAGATGATTCCAAATATAGATACTTGTACTGAAATGTACTAATGTCTGTAAAAAGAAACTAATGAACTCTCTGCTGTTGATTTAAAAAACCCAACTCCTACATGTTTTTAGGTTTGATGTATTCCTTAAGGTCCCCTTTCGATAGTTAAGTTTTACTCTTCTACTTTCCAAACTCTCTTTATCTCTGTTTAAACATTCTGGAACTTTAACAGTATTTACACCAATGTTTTAATACATTTGTTTCTGTGATGTGGGCTGTTTAAATGCAGTGCATGGTTATTTATACATCAGGAAAGGAAGCAGAGTTGTTAAGGTGTGTGTGGCGCCAGGCCTCCACATGTCTTAGCTGGTAGGCGGCTGCTTGGCTGCTAAGATCGTGACTTCTGGCTTTAGTTCGAAGTTTAAGTCATGGAGCAAACACACCTGTTTAAATGGGAGCGAGTCTGAAATGCCCCTGCCTCCTGTTTATTTGCGAGAATGTATGCTCTATATGTGTGTGTGAATGTATCTATGAGTGGTGGGTGTGCGGTCAGCATTCTTAACATTAGACCTTAGTACTGGCCTTTTTTATTTTAAAAATTTATTTTTTATCTGGGTATTGCTTTTGTAATTTGTGGGAGGGGGTCTGTGTAAAATGTGCATGTCACTAATGTTAGACGCGTGATTCAAAATAAATAATTTATTATATCTTGGAAATGTTGAACTACACGACACTCTTACATTATTTGACAATTGCAACATAGTAAAATAGTGATGTTAAGAGTGTATGTGTGTGAGCTCTGTTTCGTCCCATCAGAAACGGAATCAGGAGTGAAGCTGCTGGAACACAGAACGTAGAATAGCTGCTATACAAACACTACTGCACTCACAACGCAGATGGAGGCATTGCTTATTTTTGACACAGCTCACACTGAAATAGTTCATGAAAGAATAGCAACCTGTGCATTTTATACACACACACACACATTCAGTGTAGCAAAATGTACAGAAGAAAGGGAAAAGTGGTCTCTTATTTCTTTTTTCCCCGATGGCTGTATGGAAAAAAACGTCAATGAAAACAGTTCCATGGCAGATTTGATAAAACGTTATTGTTGTGCACAGTCTTGTTTTACAGAAAACATAAACATTCTCACATTTACATTGGTGGCAATAATGGGGTGGGGGTTAACTGTCTGGCCCCATAATAAACCCTGAGTAGCCCTCATATTGTGTTACCTCCTCTGTTTGTTGTCATGCTCTATTGTCTGAATATGACAGGCCTGTCTGAGGCCAGTGACTGCATAATCCTCAAGCTGGGAGAAAGCATCGGACCCTCCGTCCCTCTGTCCTTTTCTCCTTCCTCTGTGTGTTTTGTTACCTGGTTACTGCACGCAGATTTTGTTACTTGCATAAGCACATCAGCACACAATGTGGCAGGGGCCTCTTATTCACTTGCACAAAAATGAAGGTAACTCTATATTATACCTTTGAAATTCCAGAGCAGGTTCTTATTCTCTCTCTCTCTCTGTGTCTCTCTCCTTACTCTTATCTCACGTAATGGGGGCGTCCACTACTTGGTTTACACCGCAGAGACCATGTTGAAAAGAGTGAAATGATTTGTCTCCATTCATTCTAATGCATGACTAACCAGACATTCCTGGGCTGCCTGCTTTAACTGTTTGTTTCACACAGAACAGACGAGAGCGTAAAGGCTGGCAGCAGAACAAAAACATCACACATACAGACGAGCCTTCATTAAAAACACCTACCTTGTATCTACACACATTGTGTATTCGTATTATTTTATCATAAAGGTGGCGCAGACTTGTTGATGTAGATTAGGACACAATATGACTAACCTTTCAATTCAAGTCATGTCATGTATACAAAGAATTCTGATTCAAGATCAGTTCTCTTCATGACTTCGTTGTGAATGTTAGTCCTGTTGTCCAAAATAGTGATGTTTTGTTCATTGTCGTAGTCATATTTAGTCTTAAACCACGTCCACAAGTCTGCACCACCATACGTAAGAGCTGGAAACAGTGTGAGAGATGGTTGGAAATGTATTTCTGGAAACGTTTTGGCTGAGCATGGCTTCTACTGCACCTTCATCACTGTAGGTCCAGTAACTAACATTTTTGAAACGTGTAAAAAAAAAAACAACTGAAATTTTGTATCAACAAGCTGCATCTGTGTGAATTTGATTTTTTTTCTCAAACAGTAACTTCAGTGTAATGCACTCACTTGTATGCAGAGCATTTACCTCCCATTGAGCTAGAAAGAATGCGGCCCAGCAGCTCACATCAGTGTTGGCACGACAGAATGTCAAATTGATGGTCATTCATATGTTTTAGAGAAACAGAACTGAGTCACTGAATCAACATCAGTCTCTACACGCAAATACATTCTTCAGCACTCAGATGTTCCCATTCTGGAGTTTATTATTTATTTCTTTTTATGGCTTCTCTGAGACAAATGCCAAAGGAGACATGCCTCTGTGTGTGTGTGTGTGTGTGTGTGTGTGTGTGTTCATATTTTTCTGCAGACAAAATTTTGCTGACTTCAGAAAGGTTATCCTGAAAAAACATCAAAAATGAACGTTGTCTTCCCATTTTAATCTAACATTACTTCTGACATCATAGGTATTTACAAGACAGTTGTCCTGTTAAAACAGCATCTGCTCAACTGAGGCTTTACGGTAGGTGTTGGGACATTGCTGTGAGGATTTGCTTGCACTGAAGAGCATTAGTGAGAACAGGTTCTGATGTTTTCTGTATCACCTGTTACTACAGAGAACACAGTCCAATGCTGGAGGGCTTTGGATGCCTCGAACCCCTCTAAAAATTGTCATTCAGCACAGTGGCCTGAAGCTCAGCTCTCACACAGTCTCTTCTATTAACGATGTTTATTACAGACGTCATTCAAGCTGACGCAATTCACTAAATACACAGAGTGTCTGAATACTTTAGGATTCTGCTCTCAATTTAGAAATATTTAGTGATAGTGTACATGTATATGTAGCTTTAGGTTTACCTGTCATTACCTGTCAGCCTATAGTACTTTTGATATAACAGGCCTTGTGTGGAGAGCCTGTCCTGGTAATGCTGTGTGAATTTATCAAAAGAGAACAGTAGGTTATGAAGATCATAGGGAAATGGCTGTGAGGTGGGTGGGTGATTAACTCTCCAGAGTTATTAACATCTACAGAGAGTGCTGCATATTGATGCGGCTGTTGTGTGCAGATCCCAGAGATGTTCACAAGTCATTTTTACCAAGTCCAAGTCAAGTCTCAAGTCTTTGAGTGAATGTTTAGAAGATATGCTAATTAACCACGCCCCGTGATCACAATTGGCTGTTGCTTAGCAGGGGGCAGGGCTCCTTGCTGTGATATGCCCTCACCAACATGGAGGATTTGCCTTAATCTTAAATCTAAATGTTAAATATGAAAAATATATCTCTCACTCTAAATGTGAAACTCCACAGTTGGATGGGGCTCGGTTACCCCTTTCCAACGAACTCTCGAAAACCGCTATTAGCTGAAAACCGTTCACCTCGGACAAAAGTAATGGGACACCGGGGCGAGGTGAACGGTTTTCGGGTTGTTGGAAAGAGTGCAAGATATATATAAATAATTCCATGAAATGAACACCGTTTACGAGTTATGACTCACGAGTCACAGCACCGAGTCGTTGAGGGACGTCTAAAGTCAAGTCACAAGTCTTTGTTTATGCGAATTTGTGCGACTTAAGCTCGACTCAGACTCGAGTCCCCATCTCTGGCAGATCCTTATATATTCATATAGCCCGTCAAAAGTCTGGACACACTTAGAAAATAAAATGTTTTCTTTGTACTTTGTCATAACGTTCATAAGCTGTTTAGGTGTATTTTATCCACTTGTTGGAGTATCAGCTGTCCGTATTTTTAAAGCATCCGACACCGCTTAGGCACAACCAGCTCTTTATGATGCTGCCTCAGACATGTCTTGAAAGTATATATACCCTATAAAGCTAAATCTATGAGGGCTGCACTGAAATTCATAAAGAAAATTAGGCCCAAGAATAGCTGAAGATGGCATTATTGAGAAAAAGATGCCAAATGTTTTGGTCAAAAAATCAAACGATTAAGTGCGTCTGAATGAAATATCAAAATCTTAATTTATAAATCATTCAATATTTGATATTTAGATACTGAGTAACTCAATATCTATGGGTTATAATCTATATCTACTCTTGATTAATTAACAAGTTACAGCAAATGCATGTCTTCATTAAATCCAGTCAATGTGTATGTGATACTTGCTTCTGGACCAAGAGGTCATGGGTTTGAATCCTACATTCAGTAGACCACCACTGGGTTCCTGAAACCCAGGCTGCTCCAAGGAGACTGCCCCCTGTAGTTAGGGAATGGAAGTCGCTTTGGATAACAGCATCTGCTAAATGCCCTAAATATTGGTTTGTCACTATGCCTACCTGATAGGTCCATGTGTGTCTACTTAGTATTTTGTTTACTGTGAATGTGGCATGGAATGCACGCTTTAAATGCAATCCCACTGCAGCTGCACTCTGTGTTCGCCAGCAAACTCAACACCTTCTACGCCCAAAAGCACCGGGGCCAGATGGCATCTCCAGGCACCCGCTGTGCTCCTACATGGACCAGCTGACCGCAGTCTTCACCTCCATCGTCAACAAGTCTCTCGCTCAATCCATGGTCCCCACATCATTCAAAAGATCTGCTGTTGTCCCAGTACCAAAGAACAATGAGCCCTCATGCCTGAAGACTTCTGATCTGTGGCATGAAGGTTTCTGAGAGACTCATCAGAGCATGCATCCCCACCTACACAGATCCACTCCAATTTGCCTACCGCCTCAACAGATCAACAAAGAACATCTGCGCACCACCCTCAGCAACATGGACAGGAAACACGGGAACTTTGTGAGACTGCTGTTCATTGAAGGCAATTCAGCTTTCAGTAAGGGACCCCTGTGTGTGTGTGGCTCATGGTCAGACCACAAGTGGTGAGAGTTGGTGGTTGTGTCTCCAGCACCATCACACTCAGCACACACTCAACACAGGAGCTCCACAAGGCAGTGTTCTCTCAGTGTACACTCTCTACACCCTTGACTGCATGGCCACACACAGCTAAAGCTCCATCGTGAAGTTTGCTGACAGCACAGTAGTGCTGGGCCTTGTCTCCAACAATGATGAGACGGCCCACAAGGAGAAGGTGGAGAACCTGACATCGCATTGTCAGGAGAACTGCCTCCAAAAGAATGTCGGCACCCCCTCTACACCCCCTCAGCGTCAACAGGGCTGCAGTAGAGAGGCTAAACAGTACCTGGGTGCTACTCTACTGGACAAAAAATCTGACCTCACAATGTATATTAATGAACCAATAGTTTATTCATAGTATACAGTCTCTATTGCTCTATTCGTGGATTTTTGACACGGTATAAATGGACAATGCTACATTAAATGTAAGGGAAGAATAAAACTGCAAAAACTGAAACAAAATAATACGTTCATCAGTGATTACAACATATATATATATATGAACAAATAAAATAAATGAAAAGAAGGTGTCTCTTGGTTTTTGACTGTTCACCTCCTGTGCGTTCGTCTGAGAAGTCTTGTTTCGCATGAATAATGCAGAGCACATCACAGAGAAATGTAGTGTTCCTCCTGTTTGAGAGGTGTGGATTGTGCTTGTGTGTGTGTTTGTGTAGTTGAGCTCTACGCTTTGGGCTGTGTGTTGTCTCCCACGGTTGTGCCGTGGCTGAGGTTGAGTTTGTTGTTTTTCTTTTCTTTCTTTTTTTTTGGTCAAAGCAGCTTTTCACGTAAAGCCGCAGGGCAGAAAAAAGTCTGACACTCGATCAGCACGGCCTAGCGCTATTCATCCCTCTCTCTGTCTGTTTGTCTGTCTCAGTCACACTCTCCTTTTCTGTCTCTAAGACACACTCTCTCTCTCCAGGGAGACGTACCTGATGACTCGATCTTGCGCTGTTAGTACCCCCCTGTACATAGGATCGTGTGGAAGACCCCTGCACTGCGTTCTGTGGTTCTGTGGTTCTTAGTTGAAGCGATTGCTACCACATGAGTTAAGACACATATAGTGGAAAATTACACAAATGACATGTAAAGTATTACAAATTTTAAATGAGAAACTATTAGTAGTGTATGCAGTGTTTATACCCATAGGTTTTAGTTTTAGCTGTATTGAAAGATTGTGATGATTCTGTTTAGAAAGGAATAAGTGCAGTGTTGGGAAACTGATGGGCTACACACACACACACACACACACAACAGGGCCAGATTGTAATGTCTAGATGACCATGTCAGACAATCTCCTTGTGAGGTGTTCCCAGAATGCACTGGTTAGTACCTTCCTAAGTGGTCCAACAAGATGTAGAGAGTGAAGGCTAGCCTCTCAGTCACATCCCACAGATGATGTCCGATGGCACAAATAGCTGAAAGTTAATACTGGCTATGATAGAAAGGTAGACACAGTGATGAAATAATGTTCCTCTAGGAGCACTTATACTGCGCAATATCATTACTCTCACTGTCCAACATCCGCTACTCACTGTACATGATCATCATTACTATGCAATACTTAAACAATGTGCATTAACCCACACTGCACATCACACTGTATATAAAAAACGTATTCAGCTATTTATTCTTTTCCGTATGTATATAGCGCTGCAAACTTTTTTGTGTTATTTTCTACATACACGTCTGCACTGAAGGAGTTGCTTTTAATCTCATTGTACGTGTGTGTGGTGACAGTAAAAGGCATTCTATTCTATTCTATGGTGCACACAAAGAACAAACACAAACACCACAAGCTACACAAGTACAGGCAGGACAGGACCGCGAGAGAAAGTGCAAAAACAGCCGTACAATAATTTACAGGACGAGATTTCATTTGTTCTTTGAATCAGTTAATGCTAGAACAAATATATGCTGAAGCATTGAAAGTAGGTTTAAGCTGCAGCAGATAAACTGTTGATGTTTATCGGTACTGTACAGCACACAATACTGAGACCGTCACCTTCTTGACACAAACAAGCCTGTCCGCTGTAACAGGAGTGCGGTTTGTTGTGGAATGCTGCCGAGATTGCGAGGGTGTGTTTGTATGGATTAGAACAGTGTTTGTGGGTGTGTTGATGGTTTCGGCAAGTCTGCGAATACAGAATTGGCTATCAAGCATCAGTAGACGCTTTTGATTTTCTCCTAAGCAGTTCTCTCTAACATTTACAAACACACACTCTCACACTCTCTCTCTCTCACACACACACACACACACACACACACACACACACACACACACATATCACATATGAACCCAGAGGGATGTTGAAGTCTGACAAAGAAGTAATTAAACCAGCAGGATTTATTCTATTAATAAAAGCCATGTGTTTATCAAATTTTCTCCCTTCTCTCACCCGTGTCCCAGTGACATTCAAAAGTGTGAGCGTGTTCATGGCTTCACCTCAGGCAACTCCCTTTGCTTCTGAAATTTCCCATAGTATTGGAGATAGCCGCCAGGAGATTCTCCCTTTTCTGTTTGAACTAATTGTGCATGTTTTAAACAAACGGAATAAAACATTTTTCCACTCTCTTTCTTTTCCTTCCATTTTCTTACAATTTGTGAGTATTTTTAGATTGTTATTCTCATTTAGTGGTTCCCAAACCACTGATGCTGGGGTATGTAAATAAATTCCGACATCATTCTATTAGCTGGATGCACAATAACACAAGAACATCTACATCTACATCTCCTGAGCTACAAAATTCTCATTGAAACTGCAAGCAGACCTCTGAATATTGAGGGGGTTTTTTTCTAAAAACTGGGCATATTACATATTTTAATGTCAGGATAGGATAGTACTTGGCATCTTAATGGGGCCACAGAGAACACAGAGATTAAAGTTGTCGTCCTGTAAAACTGGTGTGGATACATGCTACCTATTGAGACGTGCTACATAGCCTTTCTGTGCAGCTCCTCAATCTCGGGATTTATTTCCACACCCTTAAGTCTGTGCTCCCTTGCGTTGGGGACGCTGATTTAGAAATATCTTAAAAGCTCTCTTAATTGTTACTTTCGACTTGTACACATGTCTTTAGTGGACATTGTAAAGGCATAGGAGTGTAATCACTACAAAACACAATGTACTAAAAAAGTGCTTAACCCTTACCCTTGAAAATACAGAAACCCTATCATTTGAATTAAGTGGCCGTTAATTTGTGATTGTGTAATTTTACCTTAAAATTACATTCAAGGCATGAGAGTGAAACCCCTGCATCTTAAATTTAAGGCGTTAATTCAGGAGATTCTGTTATTTAAGGGGCAAATGTGGAAAAGTAAGGGGGAATTCAGTAGTTTTACCCCTTAATGCGCCTTAATCATTGCACTTTTTCCCGTAATTTTCCTTCATTTCCTGTATGGAAATTTAGGGTTAAAATTAAGGTGCTTGGTTCCATAGTGAATGTCACCGCTCTAGAATCATAAATGAACGATTTGTTATCTTTGTTGTTTTAGCCAATTTGTTACTTGTCCTCAATTGATAAAGAAACCCCTCAGAATTCTTACTTTCTTTAGCCGTGTTATCCTATTTTTAGGAAGCAGCTGCACAGCATGTGAAAGTACAAGATTAATCTTATTTAAACATATAATATTTTTGTCAGGAGTTC
Organism: Hemigrammopetersius urotaenia; assembly: GCA_037974485.1. Classification (NCBI taxonomy): domain Eukaryota; kingdom Metazoa; phylum Chordata; class Actinopteri; order Characiformes; family Alestidae; genus Hemigrammopetersius; species Hemigrammopetersius urotaenia. Next base: position 10,031 of record JBBPDC010146055.1, read on the forward strand.
GAATCAATAGACTCTGCTGTCGATTCGTGTTATGGTAGCATTTTTCAACAAGGCAACCTAATCAAAACTTCGGCTCTAACTCTTAAATGAATTCAACTTTAGTCTAATTAAGGCTCAAACACATTTTTCACCCAGAACGGGGGTGTGCACATGCAGGAAAAACCTCTGTTCAGCACAAAACCACACTCACCACACTTTACTGTCCTTCAGACTCATTTTTCACCCACAGCAGTGAAGATACATCTTCTAGCTGGCTAGCTGAGCTGGCTAGCATCTTGCTTTCTAACTAGCAGCACTAAAACAAGTGTTTATGGGCTGATTAATTTTTATAAATGTAAACAAACAGTGTCGCATGTCTTTCCTTTCATAACTGACCTGTGATCCAGTATCTTAAATGCTGTTTATGAGCCTACTGTGCCTTTATCTCTCGCAGGACGAATTGTTTTTGTCACGTTGCACCTGCCAAAATGATGACATCACAGACTCTCTGTCTACACTATTTACTTTTAAAGCAACTCTCCTCTCCATCCTCTCTCTCTGTTACAGAGATGACAAGGATAAAAATAAAATCTTTAAACAATCAATTCTCTGATCAGCAGATCAAAAAGCTGTATACACACACACACAATACACCAGATACTAATGAATGTTCTGTAATGGTTCTGTAAACCCTATTAAAATTCCATTCCTTTTGTTGGGCTAAAAAATATGATGCTTTAGCCAGAGAAAGTGTGAAGTGTGATTGTGCGGTTGCTATGGTAGCAGTCATTGTTGCTAGGTGGTTACTGTGGTGGTCCATTGTTGCATGGGCTGGGTGGAGTGTTCACACATGTCAAAACGGCTCAACCTAAAGAAAAGGTGTGTAGTAGTAGGTAGATGCCAAAGTGCCTATAGTCTCCCCTTTTGTTTTGGAGAAAACTTCAGTGGTGTGGAACGTAGCTGAGACTCAGAGTGAGACCTTTAGTGGGAATACAGAATTAAACACACACTGGCACAGCTCAGTGTCTGAGGCTGCGTGGGAAAATCCAAAGCTGTAAGCAACAGTGGACTAGAATCTGCTGAACCACCTGTTGGAACAGAGTGTGTGTAAAAGTCTGTGGTGTAGGAAGAGGGGAGAGGGAGAACTATACAGTTAAAGTGATAGTTGAGTGAAATATATGCACACCTTTTTGCCCTTTAAGGGTATTGTATTAAATACGTTACTTAAATGTTACTTAAAAATCTGATCTGAAATCTAATATGACGCGTATGAAACATATAAAAATTTACACACACAACTCAGACAACCTGAGATATGATCAGCTGGATTTTAAACACAAAAAAAATCAATGGATATAGTAGGGCTGGCCGATTAATCGAAAAGTAATCGAAATCGACATTCAGAACCTATAATCGATCAAATTTTTTCCCTCTAAAAATATAGATGGTGGATAGTGTGTGTGTGTTTCCTTCAATTATTTTAAAATCAAGTAATGCACCATTTATTCAAGAATCTCTCACTTGTAATATGTGAGCATATTTACTGTACAAAACTTGTCAGTGAACTATGAGAGCAAAAAAATAAATAAAATAATCGTTCATTAATCGTAATCAAGTTAAAATGTTCAATTAATCGAGATTTTGATTTTAGGCCAAATCGCCCAACCCTAGGATATAACATTAATAATACATTACATTATATGTGCTGTAACAAAACTAGCAGTTAGTGTAGTGACAAGCAAGTGGCAATTGAAAAAGCTGTGATGACACTTCATATGACTCACATTGCTAGACTTCAGCTTTCCAGTGTTGGTGATATCTTGATTGAGGGATTAGCTAGTGGGTAGAAATGGACCCAACTTCACTGGGAAATATAAAAAAGAGCACATTGTGGATCACGACAACCATAAAATATCATCGTATTGCCCTCTTTTACTGTTCACACATACATACACATATACATACATACCTACATGTGTCACTACGGAACCACATTCTTTCATTTTCCCCTTAAAATGACCTTCATTTTGAACTTTTGAATTTTTCATACATGAAGGTAAGGTAAGATGAAATAAAGCTATTAGTTCTACAAGTGGGATATTTGCATAGTCATGGCAGAAAGTGGCCATACAAATACAAAGGTAAGAGCAGCAAAACAATATAATAATATAAAACAATATAAAAACTATACCAACAGTACAGCATACTATACAGATGATACAAAAATATAAATATGCACATGTATTGAAACATAAAAATATGTATATGTAAACTTAGATAAGTATATGTATGTATGTATGTTAAGGAAAATTAAGGAAAAAAGTGCACAGATTAAAGGGTAAAACTAAATGTTCCCCTTTTTTTTCAAACGTGCCCCTTAAATAATAGAACCTCCTGTATTAACACGGTAAGAGGTTTCACACTCACGGCCTAAATCTAATTTTAAGGTAAAATGAAGAGGTCGGTTTCACAAAATAATAGCTACTTAATTCAAATGAACTGGTCTGGTGTATTTTCAGGGGTAAATGAAGCGAGTGTTTTGAGTTTCGTATGGTGAGAACCAGAACACACCCTTATTTATAATACCTATGAAAATTGTAACAATGATCGTTATCATAATACAGCAATATTATAAAAAAAAAATATTACTGACAAATGTATAAGCAACGTTCTGCCTTCAGGATGGCTCCTACTCTTGATTTGAACTATACTTAACTATACTTAACTATACTTTTGTCAGTATGTCTAGTTGATAGTCATATGCTTACATTACTTGTTAGCTACTTGTGCGAAATCGAAAAAGAAAACTTCACTCGCGAAATACGTCTAGGCTGACTAGCTGTATTTTGTTTAAAGTGGAAGGTTGTAAATGAGAATTCAAAGCTATCGCTGTTGTCAACCTGTCGATGGTGCACACTCCCAGAGGGCATTGCGGCCCATTGAGCATTGAGAGTTTTTGTGATTGAGGCGGAGTGTGTAACCGCAGCTGATCCTCCTCTCAGTGTAAATGTGTTCTGGCTGGTGGATACGATAAGCTGGAGTGCCTCATGCAATCAGTCCATCAAGCCAATTAAAAAGTGTTGACTCGAACCAGAGGGGACAGACACTGGCCACTTTAGGCAGCTCTGGACGCAGCGTTAAATTGTTTGGAGCGCAGAGGCGAAGAGTTTAGACCCACAGAGCGTGAGCTGTCAGGATCTCTCACATCTGCAGTTCAGCTGGATAGCAGCATTTATCTTTCTTTCTCCCGCTTTCTCACACACACACACACACACACACACACACACACACAGGGCTAATAGATCTCATGGGAAACTTGATAATTTTACTAAACTCTCAGTATTGTTTATTTCCACTAATTGAATGGGTCTAGATTTCGATTTGTGGCGGGGGAAACTGACAGCGTAAACCGATTCCATTGTACTAAATTATGCTTTTATGCTGTAAACAGACAGTGTTCTCATTGGTCTGTATTTTACATTAGCTGGACTAAAGACTGACTGATTAGTATTCTAATATGCAAACGATCATTAATATCATAAAAGTTCAAACTTTAAGTTCACGACTCAGTATATAGCTCCAAACTACATTGACATTACAAACAATATTGAATTTGAAGCTTGAAATGTCTTTGCCATCCACAGTATTGTAAATGTTAATCAGACGCAAACCATATTTGATTTTTTTACAGTCTAAAGCAATGACTCCCAAACTGGACCTCAGGGACCCAAACGTCATATGACACACATTGTGGTCAACAGTTAAGTTTTAGTTTTTTAGGTAGAAATATGGCACATACACGCATACGCTTGCAATGATTATCCCCTCTTTTGTTGTTTTTTTTGGCACCTATTTGACTTATGAGTCTATAACTTTTAGGAGTTTCAGTGTGAAGAGTGTATTAAACATGCACTCACTGAATTCAGTTCCATAAACCTTCTTACAAGCAATGTTTTTAACAAGAGCACTCTAACAAAGTCAGGTGGACCCCCTCCCCCCCACCCCGACCCCACACACATACACACACACCTGCTGTGTTTCTGTACGTGTTGCCATAGCAGCGAGATTAAGGGGGGCAGGAAGAGTAAATCCCCCAAATGCACAAATTCCAGCGAGCGCCGGCCCCAGCATTGGTCTCGTCTTACCAAAGGCTTGGTAATTCCCCCTGACAGATATGTCTGAGGAGTGGCTATTAGCTAATAACACCAGAATACCATTTTCAGGCCTTGCGTGCCTTCAGCGGCCGGATCTGGTTACAGTGGGAAAACGCAGGAACGGTCGTGATTGTGTTGATGCTGAGGAGGAATCCTGAGAATTACTAAGCTAATCCTTCTGGTTCGGTTAAAAAATCCAGCTGGTTATACTGTTTATTCAGAAACCCCCCCCCAAGGTGCACCTTTTGCATGGGATGTTCAGAAGCAATGAGATGTTCAGGAGTCAAAGTCAAAGTGAACTTTATTGCCATCTTTACCATAAACACGTATACAGACAGATGCAGGGTGGTGGTGGTGGCCTAGTGGGTGGGATACGTGCCTCTGGACCAAGAGGTCATAGGTTTGAATCCTACGTTTAGCACCTCCACTGAGCAAGACCCTTAACCCCAAGCTGCTCCAGGGAAACTGTACCCTGTAGTTAGGAAATGGAAGTCGCTTTTAGATGAAATAAAATGGCAAAGCTCCGGTTCAATAGCAGCCATGTAGCTCAATAGATTAGGACGTTGTGTGACATAAAGAGCAGTGCAAATAAAAAAGTAAAATAACAGTAAGTGGGCAGTATGCCAGTAAATGGAGAGCTCTGTACAGTGAAATGTGCAGTTCTTGAAAAAATGTGCCATGTATTTAAGACGTGTGCACTCCTGAGCCTAAGCTCACTGTGCCTCACACCAAGTATCGACTAGATAAAGCCTCTACATTTCTGTCTTTGTGTCTTTAATATCGTCTTGTAAAGCACTTCGTAAAATTTAAATGAATGCTGTAATGAGAAGATTATATACACAACTGCATAATAGAGTGTATATAAGAGCACATGCAGGCCGTGCAGGTTCAGAATGAAGATTTATTCTTTCTCTCTGTCTTCTCTCTTCTCCTTTCTTTCATACACTTGCTCTTCCATGCTTACCTCGCTTCCCCGTGCTCTCTCTCTCTCTCTTCTTCCTCTCCGACTTCTCTCCTCCTTCTCTTTGTGCAACCCTGTCTTTCTCTCTTTATCTATTCACTTTCTCCCTCTCTACCTCTTCTATTTGATGTTTATTTGTCACTTGCTTTATTCGTCCCTCACTCTTTTTATTTCTCTCTCTATCAGTCATTTGATTCCTCTCTGTCTCTTTATATGTCATTCTCTTTCTGCCTCTGACCCTCTTTCTGTCTTTCTCTCTCTTTCAGGATGTCTTGATCTCTCTCTCTCTCTTTCTCTCTCTACCCCTCTCTCTCTCTCTCTCTCTCTCTCTCTCTCTCTCCCTCTCTCTTTATCTCTCTCTGTCTCTCATTCTGTTCTGTAACATTGATATGACATTTTCAGGGTGAAGATGTGTGTGTGTGTGTGTGTGTGTGTGTGTGAGCGACTGAATGCTTCTGTGTCTAATCCTCACGAGACCACAACACTTCACTGCCTCTCTGTGGCTGCAGTTATGAACACGCACTCCCACCCACATGTGTGTTAGAGACACAAACCTGTCATCTGTTCCTCCACCCTGTCACCAACTCGTATTTTAACTCGAAACAAACCTCCAGTGACTTGTTCTATAACACTCTAAAAGCCACTCACCAATCCACGATGTCTCCCTGTATTTATTTATTTATTTATTTATTTATTTATTTATTCATTTGGACAAACTAGCCAGTAGCGTCTCAAGATGTCAAGTCCTTTCAAGTTCTTTTAATCATACAAAATGTGTCATAAATAATATAATTTTACTCGTGCAGTGCTGTAAAAATGTAAAAACAGATTTCAAATAGCCCATTCATTGAAGATGTAAAGAGGCAGTACTTTTTAAATAAGGCAAAATGAAGCTGATTACAATAAAGATCATTTTTCGTCTTAAAAACATATAAACTATTTTAAACTAAAGGACAAAGTGAGATTGATGATGACCATGTGGATCATTGTAGCACATGATTTATAAATGATTATTATATTACACATGATTATATTATAAAATGATTTAAAAATCAAACAATGGAAGCCATGCTGCCCCCTATGCTTCCTGTAGTATATTGCAATCTGTCAATATGACCAAATCGGTAGGCTGTCTGTCAAGGTTTGTTTCATTCAAGAAAAATGGACATCATCAGTGAAGTTTGAAGTCATTGTTCGCTTCAGTTGAACAGTGAATCTGCAAACTGGTGACTAATTTGTTTACAGAGCCTCCTGCTCACCAGGAGATCTCACTCATGGGTTACTTGAAAAAAGCTGTGATTAATGACGCCATTTTCGAAGCATTGCTTGAAATGGCTTTGTTTCACCGTCTCTAACCGAATGTATATTGTTGTGTATATCTATTTGCATATTGCTGCAGGTGTTTAGTATTAAAAATGTATTTTTTACTGCTTGTAGACATAATGTTTGTCTTCTGACCTACTAAATATTCTGTAATATGGAGTATGACATAAACTTGTCAAAAAAAACCTTTCTGCTCACTTTGACTCAATATACAGTTCTTTCATTCAACAAAACAATAGCATGGCATGATACGTCTACTTTGGTCGGGTTGCAGAATAGTAAAATAATGCTGACACTTATAATTAATATTTTACACATTTAATGAATATTTTATTGGACGTTTCATTAAGTTTGTTCTGATCTGTGCTATCATCTTAGAAGGCTAGCCAGCTCTCAAATCTGATCAATGTTGATTAAAGCAAGATGGTTGTACACTAGAAAAGATGCAACAAACAAAGAAAAGTACTTGAAACTTTTTCAAATGAACTGATGACACAGAAGGATCTAAAATGGCTCTGTTTCTGAGATGATTGTGTTGATTTAGCTTCCTCAAGACCAACTCCTTGCCACACTGAACCACACCTGTGGATTACAGCCATTCGTTTGAATACGACTAGTTCAGAGGACCTAATTTTATGTTTCTAATGTGTGTTGAAGGATATTTTTTAGATCAGTGGTTCTCATCCTTGATCCTAGAGGTTTTTTAAATTATTTGATTACGTGGACAAGACATGTTGGTGGCAACCTCTTTATATGTGGAGAGCCTTCAGGACGTAGCTTGGTAATGACAGTATCACTTTAGTCACTTTGTTCATTTTTCAAAAAGGAATTTACTCAACTTTTCCATTTTTATCCCTAAACTTGTGCATCACTGTCATCAACAGTAAAGATGAATGGATTTTCTAAGCAGTTCCCTTGTCTTTAGAGACATTTTATCAGTATAAATTGTTCTGAATTCTGAGTTTATGGTGGTGCTGATGGTGCACTCCTCTGAGCCCCATTACCACGACTATGTGTGCTCTCCTCTCGGCGCTAAAAGCTTCAACACATCACTCTAACCTCACTGTGACCTCTCAGTGAACCACTCACACTGTGGCCTTTAGAACCACCAGGTAAACAACACAAACACCAAATAACAACAACAAAATAACAGAGCCTTAGCTGAACTTTGAGAACAGAGCAGGGAGTTCCTCAGGAGGAGACGACTGAGAGAGAATGAATTAGGCCCTCAAGGGAGTTCCTCTGGCTTTCTTTTGTGCTGCTCTGTGTGGGATCCTCTCTCCTTTCCCTAAGCTCTTTATTGAGGGTTTCCCAAACTTCTCACCCGCCATTACCTCTCAGCCCTGAAACCCTACAATAGAAACAATGCTCACTTGGAGAAATAAAAAGGAAAGTTTAATGACGCTATGTATAACCAGCGGTGTGCAGTTTCACAGCAACACTGGGTCATAACCATCACTTTCAGAAGGAAGTCTCAGCACCGCCTGTTCCACATAACACTGCCATTACATCAGAGGAATGAAATGGGGTCGGAGGCGAACTTCTGTTTATTTCTTTTCATCTACAGTATTCTTAATGGATGCCCACATTTAGAATAACTAGTAAACGTAAAATAGACATACACCTATTGTGAAATTGCAGTAGCTCATCGTTTTCTCCTTCAGCCTCATTGTTTTGACAGAATTTTCATTCATCGCTGTTCTCTTACTACAAAACCTGGCATACACTACAGTGTTACATCATACTAACATTCAGAATTCCTGTGTTGTCAGTTAACCTCGTCTGTCTTTATTCAACATATGGTGGATGTCTTTTACAGTCTTTTCAGTCTCAGACATGAAGCCAAAGTGAGTTACGGCATTTAGACAATCAGGTAGACTTACTAACTTTGGCTTTTAGCTTGTATCTGATGAATCATCTCTGTCATGCAATATTCCATTCTTTCCACTGTAATGATAATTAGAGAACTGTTTCTGCAGTTGAGGGGGGGACTCGGACTGGAGACGCACTTAAGCCGCACAAACAAAGACTTTAGACTTGCCCTCAACGATTTGAGACTTGACTACGACTCGGGTGCTGTGACTCGTGAGTCATAACTCGTAAACAATGTTAATTTCATGGAATTATTCATTTATATCTCGCACTCTTTCCAACGACCCGAAACGTTTTCGAGGGGTCGTTGGAAAGGTGTCACCAAGCCCTATCTAACTGTGAAGATTCACATTTAGAGTGAGAGATATATTTTTCCTATTTAATATTTAGATTTAAGATCATTTAAGGCAAATCCTCCATGTTGGTGAGGGCAGATCACAGCACGCAGTCCCGCCCCCTGCTAAGTAACAGCCAATTGTAATCAATTGTGGCCAATTAGCATATCTTCCAAAACATTTAGAGCTCAACATTTAGAGCTCAAAAATCCCACATTTGGCAGCAATAAACCATTTGTCTTCCTAGTAATGATATTAGCTGTCTTCCTTTCATTTGTATCTACTAGCACAACTATAAAAAATAAATAAATAAAACCAGCCACTCTCAGAAATCCAGCACAAAAATTGCTGTTATTTTTCATCATTTTCTCGAGATGCACCAGGCGGGGGTCTTCTTAGACCTTATACTGTAAAATCTCACTTTAAAACTACTGTAACACCACTGTAGAATGTGATACAGAATCTGAGAACCTGAGAAAAATAACAGCTGATTTAACTTGCATTCACAGCAAACTATGTGTTATTTCTGTAAACATTTACAATAACTGCTGGAGCTAAAATGATAAGAACAGGTTGATGGGAAAACATTTCACCATCATAAACTACAGTATGTACAGATTAAGTAATAGTGAAATGAAAGTGCAGAAGATATTTCAACAGCTGATGAAATGTGTGCGCTGAGGCTCGGGGATCTAACATGGGAGAATTTCTTAGCTAATCAAAGAGCTGGACTCACTGACGTCCTGAAGCACATTATAGTAAAGCCCACATTCATTAGCGTTCATGGTGTTTGGTTACACAGATGAATGCTTGATGGCTAAATGCTTTCTCTGTGTTCATTCTGTGCTTTTTTCCACTCAGTTGGCTTTTCCCACACCAACAGCTGTTAGAGAAAAACTGATAATACGACTGGAGCTCACTTCTGTTTGCTTTTCTCACTGATTACGTGCACATACACACTTGCTCACACTCACCCAGACACACATTAGTGGTCCTCAAAAGTCATCATAGGTCAACAGTGTGACGCAAATCTTTTGCAGTGATGGCACTTGTCTGACCACTTCTAGTGCCCAGTCTCCAGTCCGCATGTATCTATTACATGTGTTGATTCAAAATAAATGAATTCATTGAATATTGAATATCACATTTGGGTGGGCTTTACTAGTTTAGCAGTGCTGCTATTTGACTGTGCTTTGGTGCTTTTCACAGGGGACACACTGGACTTGAAAATGTGTCCAAAACTGTGACTCAAGTTACTGCTCACTGCTGCTGGAGTTTGTGACTGTATATCTTTTTTATTATATGAAATCACCTTTGTGTTCATTATCATAATGAAACTTATGGTGGCTACCAACCTGGAGGAGTGACTGCCTACATCAGCAAGTGCATTAATGATGTCACTACATGACACAATGATGTTCACATGTCCCAATCAGAGGCTATGGATGAACCCATGGCACGTGTGAGGAACTCTTCCTTCAGGTCAGGCAACTAAGGTTCTCTGAGAACAACACTCTGAGAAGTTCAGAAAATCCACTGCCGCTGGTGCAGCTGGGTCGCCTAGTGGTTAGGGAGTTGCCCCTGCAATCAGAAGGCTGTGGGTTTGAATCCAAACCGCTAGTGTCATCACTGAGGTACCCTTGAGCAAAGTGCCATCTCCACACACTCCCTGGGGCCCCCCCTTGGTGGCAGGCCACTGCTTCACCTGGTGAATGGGTTAAATGCAGAGAAAGAGTTTCACAATGTGTGCTGTGGGGTGTTCACGTGGGACTATAAGGGGCCATTTTACTTTACCTCCTAGCCATCACCAACTACAGGACATCTCCACCTGCCTGTGTTGGTCAGACCTTAATTCCAGACACACTGAAATGATTCCCATGCATGGTTTGAAGCATAGAATGACACAGCAGCAAGAGAGATAACACTAATCATTATGAGAGGCTTGTCATGAGGCACATAAAATCCCAGCTGCCTCCACACTGGGTGCCCTGTAGCTTGCATATTGTATATTGCATATTATATTAAAATTTTTTACCTGGCCTTCACGCATCTGGACAAACAGGATCCTTGTGAGAATGCTTTTTATAGACTCAGCATTCAACACCATCATTCCTCAGCATCTGAAAAGAAAATTGAGACTGCTGGGCCTGAACACCTCCCTTTGCAACTGGATCCTGGACTTCCTAACTGGCAGACTTCAGTCAGGAGAAACGTCTCCAGTACCACCACACTGAGCAGAAGGGCCTCAGGTAATGGAGGTGCAATGACTAATGGACTGGTACAGAGCCAACAGTGTGTCTCTGAACGAGGACAAAACAAACAAGGTGGTTGTTGACTTCAGGACAACATGCTGAGGTCACTCTTCACTGACCCTCGATAGCTCCTCATTGCAGATCGTCTATAGCACCCTGTTCCTTGATGTTCACAACATAGAGAATATCACATGAACCGTCAACTGAGCAGAGTGCACCTCCCGATTCGCGCAGCATCCTACAGAGGGATTATAGAGAGCATTCTCTGTAGCTGTGTGCTGGCATGGTGTGGAATTTGCACTGCATTGGATTGCAAGAGCCTACAGAGGATTGTAAGTTTTGCTGAGATGATCATTGGGGGCTCCCTCACCTCTGTTGCAGACATTTACACCATACACTGCATCCACAAAGCGACCAGCATTGTGGATTATCCCACAGCATTCAGGCCTTCACTACCAGGATGGGGAACAGGCTGTTAAATCAGAACTGAATAACAAAGTGTCATACACACACACACACACACACACACACATACACATACTGATCGGCCATAAACCGAGGGTTATGGGTATGAGTTAAGGATCAGAGGTGTAAGACGGGTGCTGTGTGATCTATATGTAATCTGGATGACATAATCTTGCACAAAAATCAGGTATTTTTTATCAGAGTAAGATACAATTGAAACACACATAATGAGATCTTGGGTTTGGAATACACATTTCACTATAAAAAACAATTGTTTAGTCGATTATTTCTTACTTTTTGTGAGCAAAAATTGTTTAAAATATTCACTACAACTGACAACTTTAGCTTCTATACATGTGGCTTTAAGAGCAAATAGACTGCCATCAGATGGACCAATCCTCAGACAGGGCGGGATTAGAACTGCAGTAAACATATTAATCACATTCACTACATTTGATCAGTGAACCGTTCATTTGGTTCTCATGTTAGATACTAATTCATCACACAGCATCTGGCCTTGCACACCAGACTGTTTGTGAGAGTAACACAGTTGTAACACCATATGCTAATCAGTCTCAAAGAAGAAAATACTGTGTCTTCAGTCTTCAGTCTTATTAATAAGAATAAATGAAAGCACTCCGTCTCGCTTCTGTTCAGAGTAATGTTTTCAGCTGTTTAGCTTGAGTTCTGGTATACAGCCTTGTTCACGGGCCAATACATTTCCAGACAATGCTTAAAAAGACCTCCTTCACTCATCCCTGATATGTTCAAGCATCATTGTGCACAGCGGCCAGATTGGGCAGGATCCTCCACTGTGATGTTTCACATGAAACTGAATGTACCTTAATGTGGCAAAAATGAATGCATAGAACTGAAGCAATAAAACCAAGTAAAAGTAATAAAAAGAAAATAAAACCAAAAACAGCAATGACAATAATAATAATAACAGATAAAAGATAATACTACTACTGCTATGTTTTTATTAAAGAAAAAACAGAGTATTGTCCTTCAAAATATATTCAAAAGAACATTGAAAATTGGAAGCTCTGGAGGTTTCATGCTCCAGGCTTTGTTGTAACCAGGTGTGTTACAGCTGGACTGGAACTAAGTTCTGTAAGCAGGAACCTGGTTTCAAACTAAACCCTGCAGGGTATTTGATTTCGAGGATCAGATTTGGAGGGGGCAGGTGATCCAGGAGAGGGCCTGAGGAAACATCTCCAGCTGGAGCACAGCTTTCTCACTCTCTCTCTCTCTCTCTCTCTCTCTCTCACACACACACACTCACACACACACGCACACACACCACACACACACCACACACACACTTATTTTCTCACACCCATGACCAACTACACCTTGGGCAGTGTAGGCACACGTCAGCTTCTATTTACATTCCTGTAGGAATTTACACCCTACACT
>JBBPDC010146081.1:0-22788 GCA_037974485.1 Hemigrammopetersius urotaenia
ACACACATATATATATATACACGTATAGAATGAAAGTACCTGAGATATGAAAATGAACGCAATATCAGCATTCAGATTGGTTTTGACAGTAATGATCATTGAAGTGGTTATATATATGCACCTGAATTATCTGCAGTGGCTGTTTCAACTTCCTATCAATAATTTACTAACAAGATGTATGAGATCTAACCCAAAGCATTGTCTTTTGAATTTTAGGCACTGCTCTTTCTCTAACCTAATCCAAAGTCCTCCTCACTTTTCACCAGTCAAAGCTTTCCCAGTGCAACCAGTGTGCCCAAGAACACTGTCGTGACCAGCAGTCCTCCGCTGACGATCCCAATGCGAACCCATGGTACCTTCTCGTGCCCAGGAAATTGAAATGGACCTACCGAAATCAGAAAGAACAGGATTCAACAACACTTGGATATTTTGTCAAAAGGGCCAGATTTGTTTTCTGTAGTGTGAAACTGCGTGAAAACATCTGATTTTCTGCAGAATAATTAAGAGCTACCAGTTCTAGGCAGGTTGTGCTCACGGTGTCACTCTAAGTTATAATTACCCTTTGGAAACTCAATCCAGAAAATGTAACCTGCCTCTGAGACACTGTAACTTACCATTCCTTATACCACCTGATGCTAGAAGCATGGTTCAAAAAATGTGCTCATTACTCAAATATGTACATTATTCAAAAATGTCAATTTTAATTAGATCACAGACACCAACAAATAATACTTATTCCCATTCATAACCTCTTTAAGAGATAACACAGAATGGTTAAACAAAGTAGCGAACAACTTACGTCTGTAGACGATTAAGATAAAAAAGTAATTGATTCTGTAGTTCTGTTTCTGTATGTTATATATGAGCCCCCCTTTCTGCATATTATACCAATGTGAATGTAAATACTATTTAAAATATGTAAAAATATGTATAAAGCTATAATTAAATAGATAATGGATAAATATTAATGAATTGGATTATATTAATAATGTAATCTGGTTTAATTTTAAGATACTACAGTATCTTCCATGGTGCTCTTGCGTGTAGTGCCGTCACCCCTGGTATAAGGAGTGAAAATATTGTCAGGACTCGTGTCTGGTTGTGGCAGTAGCTCTGAGATCAACAGAAAAAAAACACATTGTATTTAGAACAACTGACAAAAATATACTTAGGTGTCTCTGTGACATCCAGTAACCATAACACCGAATCTTGGTGTTGGTAGCATGTATAAAAAAGAAGACCCTGAGTGAGATCACGTAACTTCCATGGTAGATGAAGTCTAAAAACATCGCAAACACTTCAAATAGTTAATCTGTTCACAAAGTTGGGTTGGGAGCTGGGTCTACTACACAAGCTATGATGACTTTCACCTTGATGTTTTAGCGCGGATGTATACCTAGCCGAATTGCACTGTAGGGGGCGAGAGCGAGTCGAACCTGTGTGTGTGCCTGCTGTGAAATTACCACATCAAACGCGACATGCTAACATGGATGCAGGTATGAAGCCGCCGGGTTTGCTTCAGGAAAAGTTTATTTTTAAGAAGCTTCCCAACGGAAACCTCGACAAGACTAAGGCTGTCTGCACCTTGTGCAGTGCGGAACTAGTTTACTGTAGGAGCTGAGAAACCCGTTCTCAAAGACTCACTTTTAGTCATTATTTGGGGAGAACTGCCTTCGGCTAGATTAATCTGGATTAGTTCCAAGATTACAGTGAGATTAATCTAGATTAAAAAATTGCCCACCACTAATTTCAAGTCTCCGTAGGACCACTGATCCCTCCTGCCAATCAGGTAAAAAGATAGTACTGATAGTGCCATAGTACTGGCAACATTGCCATAAGCGATTAACCCAAGAAAGTTTGGATTCACACTTGTCTGAGTTGGTGAAGCTGAGGTCCCTGAAAGGCAACAAATTGTTACTGACAGAGAAGCCTTTCTGTGTGCTTTGTGCATTTCGAAGTGACTCTAAAGTGATAAGAACTTTAGACTAACTTTAACCAAAGTCAGCCCACGAAAAGCTGCTGAACAAGACAACATTCCCGGTCGCGTGCTCAGAGAATGTGCTGACATCTTCACAGGCGTCCTCCTGTCATCATTCCAGTGCCAAAGAAATCTACAGTGTACCGCCTGAATGCCTACTGCCTCGTCACGCTAACCCCCATCGTCATGAAGTGCTTCAAGAGCCTCGTCATGGCACACGTTAAGAGCGATCGTTGAACCCACCGCAGTTTGCATACCGGCCAAACAGATCCACTGAGGATGTCACATGCTCTGCCCTTCACCTCTCTCTATCTTGCCTGCACAAGAGGGACGGTTATATCAGAATGCTATTCATAGACGTCAGTTCAGCATTCAACACCATCATCCCACAAAAGCTGGGACTGAGCACCTCTCTGCGCAACTGGATACTGGACTTTCTGTCAGAGAGGCCTCAGAGTCTATGCGCACTGGTTTCTAGCATCAGCATACGAGCGCCTCAGGGCTGCAAACTCAGTACTGTTCGCTCTGCTGACCCACAACCGCACTGCCCAGAACAGCTCAATCCACATCAAGTTCTCAGATGACACAACTGTGCTGGGGGTCATCAGCCACGATGAGTCGGCGTACAGAGATGAGGCACTGTGCACTTCAATATTTATTCAATATATACCTCAAAATCTGGGTTTAACTTCTGGGAAAAAGTCATGGGATGAGAAAAGGCCACAAGAAGAGTAGCAGCACAGTGGCTACCCATATCTGTATTTGAACTTACAGGAATAACACACCTAGCTGACCACGCCATGGTACAGCTGGGGCTCCCTGAACCTGATCCTGCTGCCTGGTGATGCAGGAGCATGCCAGAGTTGATATTAGAATACAAGGGCTGTGTCTGAGTAAGGGAAGGGCTGATGTGAGAACTCCTGCTGGTATGTTTATGTTGCTCATGTTCTTGCCAGCAATAACTGACGCGTTCATGGCCTTCATAAGCTCATCAAGATTTATCATAAAACTTTCTTCAAAACGGTAGACATGAGTTGTCTCTCAGATATCCAAGTCTATGGTACATTCAAATTTGACCTTTGAAAGAAGATTCTGATTTTAAAGGAGAGGATGGACACTGAAAACTGGGCAGAAGGAGCTACTCTTCCCTGAACAGTGTAGTTGGGAAAGATGTTTGTGAGGTTCTGCACTACATTATGTAAATCCCTTACAGTACCTTTAACAGGGTCCTGCGTCGTAGTACTGTCGACACTGGCGTCAGTCTTGCTGGTTTGTTCTAAAGCAATGAAGAGAAGAGAACTTATAACCTGCTGAAGCCACATTTCCATACTCTGAACCCAGAATCACTTGCCAAAACCAGTATGATACAATTCCCCAAAGTATTTTCTACCAGGAAACCAGGAACCCTGCATGATCACTTATGTTCTGGTTCCTGGTCTGAAGTCCCATTTTTAAACCTCTGCCGTTCTACGTTACCTGTGGTAGCATCTCCACTGGTGCCTTCAATGACTTTAAAAAGCGAAGCACTGGTTGTAGGTGTGGTGACATCATTTGCCTCCCATGTTGTATGTGGTATATCACTAGGTGTTACGGAAGCTGGACAAAAAAAGGACAGTGCACTGTTTAGACCACTGTTTCGATTAGAAAGCAGGTCCTACAGGCCCACATCGCAGCATGCTATAGTGATTATAGTGTGCCTAAATCAACTCATGAACTGTGTCTTTGCGTAAACTATCCACAGCAAAACATCAGTGCTAAGCGTGTGTGATTTTAAATAGTATTAATGCATGACCTCCTGGTTAATTTGTGAGTCATGGGTGAAATATTCATAATTGAAAAAATTTAAACAGTGTCTTAACGAAACCTTGTTTCCAAATACCTATAAAGAATAAGGTAAAATATTCTTTAAAGTAGATTAATATAACTATACTTTACTTAAAAATGACGTTGGTCCATTTCTATAGGCAGCTGGCATTTTCAAAAATTTAACACCTGAAACTGGAAAGTATTAAAATACACGCCGTCATTAAAACTGATGTAACCATTACTTTATACCATCCAGAAATGTTGACTAGCCAGCTTTATCAAGGTACAGCCCCTTTCGATCGTAGTAAAAGCACTGCAAGGTAAATACTGTTTTTACACTACAATTTATCTTCTTTGAAGTGAAACTGACCATTCTGTCATACGTGGATACACCACAGAACGAAATTCTTCCACTGCATTTAACCCATTCACCAAGTGAAACAGCGGGCAGCCAGGAGCACAGCGCCCGGGGTGCAGCGTGGGGGGACGGTACCTTGCATGTTATGCTTAAGGGTGCCTAAGAGGTGCTTAGCTCTCTTGAGAATCAAAACCAGAACTTCCTGACCTAGGAAGCAAATGCCCTAACCACTAAGCTACTCGTGTACATAGCTTTGTTAAGGAAACACCAAATCCACCCTTTTGCAAAGCGTGCAAAGTGGCTGAACACATATTCTCCAGCCTCATGCACTAAACAGCCCTCCAACTAGTTATCAAGCCCTTCATGCGTGGAGTCATGCATGTTAAAGCAAGGAAAAGTGGTGCACAGACCCGCTGCAATGCACTCTACCTAAAACGCTGAGGCTGAATGTTTCAGGAACTCCGCTTCGTGGAGCTTCGTAATCATTGGCCTTGTAGAAGCATTCGTAGAAGCCCTGGTCCGAAACTCTTACTGACCTGATAATCAGGGAAAGGATGCCATGACTGATGGACTCTTTAGGCAGTAACGCCAGGTCCCTATCGGTTTTGGAGATCTTGCCCGAGTCGAGCAGCAGGATTTCTTTACCATCTTTAAACCACTGGATGAACATTTTCTCCCAGGGTTTATGTTTGGGTATCGTACCAAAGCAGGGCAGCACGGCTTCCCGACCCTCCACAGTGGTGTTTGCCTCAGGATATGGTGGGGCTTCAGAGGGGAGCGAAAATCACATGAAATACTTAAATCACTTCGAAGGTCATGAAAAAGATGTTTTGAGTGGTGCTCTGCCCACAAACGTGTTCTTTTGTAAGTTGGTACAACTTTGTGATAAAAGTCCTGTTTGACCTACTGATAAACTGTAGCACACATTTTTTTAAATGATTCATTACACCGGTCAACAGGTCGTTTTCATCTGTGTGGATTTTGTACAGACTTTAAATCTGTAATTAGTTGTTCTCTAGCACGTCTAGTTTTTGTGATGAAGCTCCTTACGTTTTTCATGCTATCTGATGTTGTAGCCTAAGCATGTTATGCAATTTAACTATAGTCTGTATTTTTATGTTACAGTCAGCACTGACTGCGACTGATGTCCGTTATAATGCCTAGAAATTGTAAAAAAAACCAAAAAACATCCAGTTTCTGTTATGTGTGTGGCTCATTCACAACAAAAGCACAACGTCATCCAGTTACAGCAGATATACAAACGGCATTTCGGCCGTCCACTGGATAAATCCTGGGCGCCGCATGCCTTCTGTAGCAGTTGGTTCAATGGACTGTGTGACTGGCTAAATCAGGGAAGGGCAGCCATGCCGTTTGCAATCCCGATGGTGTGGAGGGAACCTCAAGACCTCTCAGTGAATGCTACTTTTGCAATGTGAACACAAGTGGATTCTCACCTAAAACTAAGCACAATTGTATACCACCCTGATGATGGAAGCAACCATTCTGTCATACATGAACACACCACAAAATTATTCCTCTGCATTTAACCCTTTCACCAAGTGATTGGAACAATGAATACAGATCTAAAATCAGCCTGAAAAGCTGATTTAGAAAAGCGTGTTCTCTGATGACTCTTTAGTTGTCTTGTGTTGTTATTTATCAGCTTTAGTGTTTGTCTCATGGCACAGATCTCAGGTTTATCAATTACATGGGGAACACTGGGTACAAGTCCCCAACACTTTTTGTCTTGACCAGTTTTGTCCTCACCACTTTTAAAAAGAAATCTACATATATAGTAGGGCTGCACGATATTAGAATATAAAACATGCGATATACAATAATAATGTTGAGTGTTGCCATGGCGATATCACATGCGATAAGTCAGTAAAAACTTAGCCTTTATAGTGTTCATGTTTTTCAGCTTTGGATTTGCTGGTAATAAAGACTCCAGACACTGACTAGTCTATGCAGAAAAAAAATGAAATGCAATATTTCCAAATATTTTTTTTTTTTTTTAAGAATTTACTTTGCCCTCTTCTCTGTGGCGCTGGGTGAGGAGCTTTTAAAAAAACACCATTTATTACAGTTCAGTCACTCTTTCACGATATGTATTTTGCGCATGTTGATATCGCGATGAGGGAGAGAGAGAAAGAGAGAGATAGAGAGAGAGAGAAAGAGAGAGAAAGAAAGAGAGAGAAGTAATGAATGAGATCATTTTCTCATGATCTCAAGATAACAAAATGCTTTTGAAAAATGTGCCGAGGCCTGTTGAGTCCTAGGATGACCTGGACACGTGGAACCAGTAACCAATAATTGAATTACCTGGAAATCTCATTAAAATGATCCTGTCATCTGTGGGTAATCTTTTACGGCTTCTACGGTAAAATGCAGTGAACCAAGGCACTCTACACTGTGTGCTACAATCACTCATTTGACTAAACGGGATTTTCAATAACCTTGGTCAGAACACATTTGTGAGCAAAGCACAGGAGATTTTTTTTTTTACTTTACATCAGCTATACTTACGTAGAACGGCGAATGTTACCGTAGATAGACTCCTCCTTCCCTGCCACAGACACTGGTATAGGTCTGTATCGCTCATCATTACACTTCTTAGAGTCAAGGAGAAGTCCCCCTGCAAAGCTTTTGATATTTGGAGCTCTATGCGCCCCTCATACCCCTGTCCAGCCATGAGCTGACCATCCTGGAAGAAGGCCACAGCTTTTCCCATGGCCTCCCATCGCACATCCAGTTCCCCTCTGCTGGTGTCTGAGACGTTGCAGGGCAGGATCACTGTTCTCCCCAACTGCACTTCAACCTTGGTGAGCTGAGGGAACGCTGCCAGACAGGCTTTGTTGGGGGTGTAGATAACATGTTTATTGAAGGATCGAAATAAACATCTTAAGGATGCAGTGATTCTTTGCAGTCATTCATTTGCCACATAAGCTGGATTGACTCACCTGTCAGAACTGATGCCACAATCACTGCGTGACTGAGGACCCTCATGTTGCACGGAAATGTCCCACAGAAATTCTCAGTGCAAAAAAAGATGCAAAACAGCCCAACCTGAAAGGCACCGTTTTTTCTGTTAGTTGCACCTCGATGGTGTTCACAGTGGAACAGTGATGCACATGAGGCTACACGCCCACAAAGAATGGGAGTCATGCTGAGTGTCTATATCAAATGATTTGAAATATATCTTTACTACGAGTGTTCACATTACACCGAGCACGAACAGACTGTGGCCCAGGCTCATTTCCAAAATGAGGCCAGTCATCTAATCCTACTGTAGGCTCATTCACATAGAAATACTCACAGCTCAAAGGGGCCCAGACTGCGGTCATTTATATCAACAAGCATTAGATTAAGATTTGAAAACTATCAATGATTATTATTGTAATCATTATTATTCATACATATTTTACAGTATGGTTTAGTTTTCCTTCTCTCCCAGTTTTGCTTCGCCTGTATCTTTTCAATATTGTCTGAAAAGCCATTCTGATCATTCGCAATGTTTATTTGCACAAAAATTACACCATTTACGGTATCGGCATTAAAAGTACTCTGTATTTGCATAAAATAATTGAAATGTGTACATTTGGCAGTACAAACAGAATAGATTAGATAGATAGACAAACAGATATGCGCAGTTAGTACCGTGGAGACACGCGTTGGTAGTACAGCTGGTAGTAAGTAGTGGAGCTGGAAGGTGCAGCTACTTACCGGAGGTCCTGAAGCAGTGTCTCCTGAATCAGCAGCCGAGTCTCTCCTGCCTGCTCAGACCGTCTCCTGTCTTCAGCCCTCATCCCACATCTCACCTTTCAGCCTTATGCATTAAATTACCAATCAGGGGAACTGGGAACTGTTGGCTGTAGATCTTTCAGCACTGTTAGACACAGACTGTGGATGATATGTACGTATGACAGTCTGTTATCATAAAATAAATGATAAAAGTGGAAATGTGTGAGAGCAGTGGTTGTATAGGTTTGGATCTCCGTGCCGCCGCCCCCCCCGCGGTTGTGTCATGTGTGTCTTTGGGCACGTGTATGATCAGCCGATCCGACTTATTAATACATGGGCGTGAAGATTAGCTCTCAGAAACAGTACCCGGGGGCAGCAGCAGCAGAGCCACGCCGGTTTCTGCGAAGACTCGACCACTGCTCCGTGTTCCAGCGGGCACCTTGCCCAAATACAACAGGCCCCAGTTTCTAGTGTCCCGATTAACCCCTGCTGCTTTTACACGAGCACACCCTGGCGCATGTTCAGCACGCGTGCATGCTGCATACATACAGCGTATGGAAAAGTATTGGGACACGCCTTTTTTCAGGGCCCCTGCCTTCCATTGGAGGGTAATCTTAATACTTCACCACACCGAGCCTTTTTGGTGGTGGTGTAGTGGGTAGGATACTTGCCTCTGGACCAAGAGGTCATGGGCTCGAATCCTACCTTCAGCACACCACCACTGGGTTCCTGAGCAAGACCCTTAACCCCAAGTTGCTCCAGGGAGAGACTGCCTGGATAAAAGCGTCTGATAAATGCCGTAAATGTAAATGGACAACGTCATGCTTCCAACTTTGCGGACAAAGCCCATTTCTATTCCAACATGACTGTGCCCCAGTACACAAAGCAAGGCCCATAAAGGCATGGTGGGATGAGTTCAGTGTGGAAGAACTTGGCCGTCCCACACAGAGCCCTGACCTCATCCCCATCCAACACCTTTGGGATAAACTAGAGCAGAGACCGCGAGCCAGGACTTCAGTGCCTGACCTCATAAATGCTTTCAGGTATGAATGGACACAAATTTCGGCAGAAACCATTTGAAAATATTGTGGAAAGCCTTAATAACTGCTTTTGTGAAAGTGACCATTTGTCATACGGGAACACACCACTGCACACAGTGTGAACAGCACGAAATACTTCCTCTGCATTTAACCCATCCACCAAGTGAAGCAGGGGGCAGCCAGGAACACAGCGCCCAGGGAGCAGTGTGTGGGGATGGTACCTTGCTCAGGGTACCTCAGTGGTGCCTAGCGGTCTTGGGGATCGAACCCGGACTTTCTGGTCACAGGGCAGATGCCTTAACCACTAGGCCACCCAACTGCCCCGGACTGGTGGAATGGTCAAGTGTCCATAGTGTATGTGTGATGGACTTGGGTTTACATTAGACATACATGTGATATGGTCGGGTTCTCTTAACAGGTCTAGTAATTAGCAATAGATTTAGATTACTTATAGCATCTCTTCGCTGTTAGAAAGAACACACAAGCATCCAAATAAATAAGTACCTCCAGAGGTTTCAGATGCAGACCACTAATGTATTTTTCCAGGTACTGGACCACAAATCAATGATTTATGGAAAAATGATCTCTGCAGTCGCCCCCTTATCTTACCTACACGTAAGATCAGCAGAGACATGCTTGAGGTTTGCTTCTGCAGTTCTGCACTTAAGCTTCATACTATACCCTTTACAAGTGCTTACGAACCTGGACGGAGAAAATTAAGCCTGTGATAATAGCAAGTTGCTTTTACAGCTTTTTGTGTTGTGATCTTAAGCATGTAGTTTGCAGAATGTTAACTTACACTGTGAACCAACATTAGCCTCATTGCTAACTCCAAGACGCAAACTTGAGACAACAAGTGTTTCAGCTGCCTGACATCTGTTAGGAGCGAATGTAGTGTGCCTTTCATTTTTTGTCAGGTTAGATGGACAGCAGCCCACCACTGGAGTTCCACACCCTAGTACTAGAAGGTTCTCTCTTTCAAAGATTGAAAGACAGGCATCAAAGGAGGACCACAGAGCAGTTAGAGATGTAGATTCAAAGCTTTTACAGGAAAATACTGATATACAGAGCAAGGTAAGAAGAAAGGAAAAGCTTTCGATTCTCACAAACTGATGTTCTGTTAATGAAACAAGGAGGATACAGTGGCACAAGCATTTCATTTAATATAATAAAATGTCATAAAATGACAACATCAGAAACACTTAAAAGTATAAAGCTAACTTCTGCAATAACTTTCTCTTAACCAACACAAGGTTTGCACAAAAAAAACAGACATACCATTCATTCGGAGTTTAAAAATGACCTTGTTAAAACTATTAGTCCTTCAAGTAAAAAGTGTTGATGACAAATCATAAAAAAACCTAAAGGCTCTAAAATAAAAATAAAACTTTTAAACTTGTATGAGGTCCATACAGTTGCCATTTTACAGCTAAAACAAGTTCTGAGCTCCAAGTGTCTTACTGTCCTTTACCATGGGATGGTAAACTCTGGCCATACAGTGTCAGGGTCATTTTTTAAACAGATGTCTCACAAAGCAGTTTCTTATCCCCCAGACATGTAGCACATATGTGGGGAGACCTGAACGGAGGCAGGTGGTTTCAGGAGCTCCAGCTGTAGGAATAATCCCTCATGTAGAGCTGCCTGAGGGCAGACTTGCCCAGCGTGGCTGGCTCGACCAGCTGCTGTACCGTGCTTTCCTGCAGACCACACCGGCTCAAGTCCTGCACTGCATTGTTCTGTGGAAGCAAACACTGAGAGTTAATGGGTGAGTTATTAATACAAGAAATCTCAAAACTCACAATTTGATTTAAATACACTTAAATTGCATCATGAAATTTCAACTTTCCCTTCAATTTATTTACATAATTTCTGATATAATTTAGGAGTATTCCCTAAATAAATCACTTTAATGACCCAACCAAGTAATTTAAACTGTTCTTTGCTTAATCTTCCAGAGTAAGCCATGTGATTCATTTCCAAACCCACCTACAATAAAATAGCAACATACTGTACAAACTATACAGAGAACAGATACGGTCAATTGCCATTGAGATTTTTACAACTGCAAATCAGAAAGAGACAAATTAAAATCGGTGCGTTCTGACTTTAGGTTGATATAGAACACAAAAGGGTGAACATTACTGATCATCATTAAAAAATCGTTCTGATATGACAGATAGAGTCAGGGCTGCTGAGTGGCATAACTGTTTAAGCGTTGGTTTAGGTGGATGTAGAGGCTGAATAGGAGAAAACGTGTGTTAGCCTTCACTCTTCCAGTGCTTGCAGCCTTGCGGCGCTAGGGTGTGGAATTGGACATCACTTAAATAACCCTCCCAGAGAACAAAGCCTAAGAAAGTTAAGTTAAAGAATGTTTATGTTTGACCCCAGCATGAAAAATACATGTACTGTTTTTCTGAAAAAATATTTAGCTAACGTTTACTCTCCATCATTGAGCGATGAAGCCAAGAATGTCTAAACGTATCCACAAAGAGCGACTGTCTGCATCTGATCCCACTTCAGTTGGTCTCAGCCCTAAAACATGAACATATAAGTCCTTGCTTTCTTGCAGTGAAAATCTAGCTCTTTGCAGAGTTGACTGGACAGAAAGACTAGATCATTGGTCGTGGACCTGAGATCATCAGTCCAATGTCTCTCTTCTGATTAGAGGGTGGATGTGGAAATTGATTAGGGCAACAAGTATTCTGGTGTGCACTTGGACAATAAGGTGGACTGGTCTGACCACATACAAGAGAGGTCAAAGGAGGCTGTTCTTCCTACAAAGACTGCTGTGGTGGCAGCATGAAAGTGGCAGACGGCAAAATACTTATATCAGGAAAGCTGACTCAGTGGTGGTTGAGGGCTTAAGAGGACTATACGACTCCTCCCTCTGTCTCACATCCACACGCAATCTGAGCAATAACAGGCTTCTACACAGATGTGCAGTTTCTCACTGATCTTAAATCATTAGCATTTTGTGCAATATCCTTGTGTGCAAATGTCTCGGCCCGTGTAGCATCACTAATCATGTGACTAGCAGTGTAATGGACTAGGTGTGGAGTACAACTCAAACATGTGTTAAATAGCAGAAGTAATTTCATTTGTCTATATCCTGTACATTCACAGCATAAGACTGCAACAACTGCAAAAATGCAAACCCTCTCGTGCAGTACTGCTTTATAGTAACATACCTGTTGATCGGATTCAGATGGTTTGGCGACATGAACATTTAGAACAGCACTAGGCTCATGTGTGTAAAGTGACACAGAGAATCCTCCTTTCTGCGCGGGTCTTAGGAGCTGTGTGAGTGCATGTAGCGAATGGGGCATGATGGGGCCAGTCACCTCCAGACTGCAAACATCTTGATAGCCTGTCCTCACCTGGGTCTTCACATTCACACTTCGTGCCTGGAACAAAAAAGGCAAACACCAACACACTATAATGTAAAACTGTTGTATAAAAGCAACACGACACTCAAGACTGAGCAACGACTGCAACGGTCTATGGCAACCAAAGTACACCTGCCCATTATCGATTGCCTCATTACACTGGCAGCAAGAGAATGATGCATTAGGCAGTAAGCAGTCAGTTCATGAAGTTGGAATTTTATAAAATGGCCAAGCCAAAGGATCTGAGCAACTAGAAAACAAACTAATGCCTTACACAACTGGGCTAGAGCATAGGGCTGA
The DNA here is from genome assembly GCA_037974485.1 of Hemigrammopetersius urotaenia. Classification (NCBI taxonomy): domain Eukaryota; kingdom Metazoa; phylum Chordata; class Actinopteri; order Characiformes; family Alestidae; genus Hemigrammopetersius; species Hemigrammopetersius urotaenia. The sequence continues at coordinate 12,610 of JBBPDC010146081.1, forward strand.
GCGATTTGGCCTAAAATCAAAATCTCGATTAATTGAACATTTGAACTCGATTACGATTAATGATCAATTTATTTATTTATTTATTGCCCTCATAGTTCACTGACAAGTTGCTCAGTTGTCTCAGCTCTCCGTGCTCGATGTGTCGGCGGAATAACGTAACATAACGGAGCGGGGTCACGTGACTCCACACGCGGTAGTGTTTTTAAAGGGAGAGTAATCGAAATAATCGACTTGGAAAAATGTGATCGATTATAGGTTCTGAATGTCGATTTCGATTACTTTTCGATTAATCACCCAGCCCTACTAGAGCACATTCGAAATGGCAGGTTGTGTGGGATTCCTGCTATTCAGCAGTTAGTACGAGGCAGAAATGATCTAATATAGGACAACCAGTGATCTGGAGACAGATTCATGAGCTCTAAAGGCTCACTTGTGCACATAGGAAGTCTAGCATGTCTGGTCTGATTCAAATGCCCTTAATGTAGCACAAATTGCTAAACATGTTAAAACTGGACATGAAAGAAATGTATCAGAACACATTTCACAGCTTGCATATGTTGCTACATAGACACAGAATGATAAGAAATGCAGTACCCAGTCCACAACGGGCACGTGAGCATTAAAACAGGAGCAATAGAAGGAGGTTACTGAGTCACATGTTCTTATACATCATGCGGATGCCTGGGCGCGTGTGCATCGCCTTTCTGGGGAAGAGTCGACAACAGGATACCCAATGAGAGGCGGCAAGGTGTTCAAGGTGTTGACTTCCCCAGACTGGACATCTGAAGGATGTGCTGGACGAACGTGTCCAATTCACAGAAGCCCAACCTCGCAACTTACGAGAATCTGCTGCTAACGTCTTGGTGCTAGATAAAGCACCTGTGGAGTCCCTGCCTCAAAAGGTCAGAGATGTTTTCCTGACACAAGGAAGACCAGCACAGTTTTAGATGGGTGGTTCTAATGTCATGGCTTAGTGGTGAACAGCGCTGATGGTATTTGTGATATTCTCTCATCATACTTGTATTCTAGAGCTTAAATAAAATTTTGGCTTAATGGTAATTATTGGTGCTTCCTTTTCACCCAAATAGATGTTTCAGCCATTTCTTGAAATACAGAGGAAACATGAGAAGGGGAGATTCTACACAACAGAGCTGCTAAGATTAGTCAGTAATGTAACAGACTGACATTAACTGAGGAGGAAAAGGTTAACATGCTTACTTAAATAATTCAAATGTTTCTATACACTCATTCACTAAATAAAGTGATTCTGACAGATTACAATACACTACTGAAAGCAATAGGGACAGCATGCCTTCTATTGTCCCTTGCGCAAGAAATTGCTTGCCGTACAGATTGAACTTTGATTAATAGTGATGCTGTAATGGGCACAAAGGAGGCGGAATGGGCAGATGGCATCAAATCTTAAATAATAATTGACAGAAACAATAATGAGCTGCAACTGGACTACACCACAAAGCCCAGTTGCCTGTATATCACCCAGACTGTCAGGAATCCAATATATTGGAACAGATGAGGTAACACATATAACAGCTGCTCACCTTCAGCGTCTGCAGTGTGGCCCCTCTGAATGCGACGGGAGACAGTATCGTTGGAGGCAGTCCAGCCTGAGAGCCAGCTGCAGCCACCAGACTCTTACAATTAATAAGGAAGTTTATCAAAGTGAACGTGTTGGAGCCTTCCACCATCACCACTGATTCCGGCCTGTGGTCTAGCCGAACTTCATTGTGCTCCTTACGCCTACAAAAAAGAGGTGTTTGATGACCACGTATTAGTGCAAGAATATTTTTTTTTTGCTTTAGATTCATCAACCAACAGCGAGTGATATAACAAAGCTGTGACCACCAAAACATCTACAAAAAATTCTCATCGAGAGCAAATCTATATTCAAAAAAAAAAAATAGTTTAAAAAATACTGTGTTACTTTAAATAATTTCAAAATATTACAACTGTACTTAATTGTGAATGCATGACATAAGGCCATAATATGCAACAAGCTAAACAGAAGGCTCCAGAAAATGTAAAGCTTTAACATACAGCTTGATTGAGATCGCATCAGGTTTCTTAATCTTGTCTTGTATTCCCATGTCTTGCAGCCAAGACAAACCACCATCATCGTCGTCATCATCATCATCATCATCTTCGTTATCGCTATGGTGTGAGGTTCTAAAACGGGAAAAAAAATGTGAAACAAAATGCAAGACTTCATTAAAATGAAGTGTGTTTCCATTCATGCAACTGTCATACACCACAAGACATGCAGTACGACATAAAACGAAGTACTCACGCAGCACTGCTCGACTCGTCGTCATCAATTTGCTTAGAGCGGTCATTTAGCTGAGAGGAGCAGCTCTCCTTGCTCTTCCTCTTCTCCTCCAGTAGAGGGAGTGAGAACTCTATCCCTATAGAAAACAAAGTCAATGTTCTGACTTGTGCAAGGCATGATCATAGCTAATAAACACAATATGCTATAAAAAATATTGAATTCTTCAACTCAATAGGAAACAACAAGAAACGATTTCATGTAAGCGAGTGCTTTCTGCCCATATCAGTTAACCGTTGATAGCTAATGTAGCAGAGCGTGTAAATAGCTGGAAGAAAGTCGGTATTCTGTGGCAAGATACAATTGGTCAGAAGTTAATAGCCTTACTTTCCTCTACTCAACATAATCCAAGGAAACATTTCTCTAGATTATCGTTATTACCTTCAGAACACTACCTTTAAATAACTTACATGATCTTAAGTGTGTTTATAAAGTTGTTACAGCAATGGTTAAAAAGGTGTGGTGTACATTATTTGATAGGACTGCTGCCACAGTCACCGAGTTCAAGACGAGTTCCAATTTCAGTTCAGATGCAACAGGACTAAGCTCTGAAATGAGGAACTACATAAAATGTTCGTAAGTGTCTATCACTTGTCTAGACATGCAAACAAGCCTTCTATTCTAGGTTAGCCATTAGCATTTGGTGAGAAGTGTTGTTTTTTTTTACCATCAGCCTTCATTGCCTCACGTAGACCCCTAGTAGTGGGGGTAAGCAGTGCAGTGATGCCTTTTGCTCCGCCAAGTCCTGTTGCTCTGAACAGCACTGTGAACTGGTAGGAACAGACGTAAAAGTACGGACAGAGTCTGGCTTTTAGCAGGCTGTACAAAGAGGTGAGGCTTACAGACCTGTAAATTGGGGAAAGAGAACATTCTGTAACTATTTAGACACAAAGAAAACAGTGTACATGCTATTAAATAAAGAGGAGAACAATAAAGCAACATTCAATAAAAGAGATTACAATTAAGTCAAAGCAGCATTAACCCATGATTCATCATGGGTAAACGAAAACATTGTGAGCAAGAAAACGGATTATTTAATGCCATTAACTTTACTGCTACAGATAAATAAATAAATAAATACATTACACATTATGTAGTTTTGCATGTACAGCAACATATCAGCCACTCACCATTCACTCATTAGGCTCCGCTGAACTACAGTGTCTTGTGCCCATGGTGTGTTCTTGCCCGCAAACTTGCGCTCAGCTCCAATCCTTGGGAACAGAGATAGCCAGGGCAAAGAGGGGTGCTGCCAATACTGTAGACTTTGCTGGAAAGCACAGCGAAGCTCGGTACAGCTACGAGGGTCCTGGGCAGGGAAAGGCACAGAGAAAGAAAAAAAGGAGGGAGAAGCTGCGTCAGCAATAACACCAATCCCATCCGTACATCTGGCATCTGTACCTTTCCTCAATCTTAGAAGGAAATCTCACTGCCTAGTATTTATTGCAAAGGCTTTAATGGGTAAACTACATCAGTACATATGCAATCTACTGACACTTCGCACTTACACTTACAGCACACGTTCATCCGTAAAACTCCTTCTTCGTTCTCCAATAACACGGACAGAGTTCGGCAAAACCGGGTTTTGTTCATATGCACCGCATGAGTGGAATTCATTACAAAATATCTTACATTTGGACTCCCTACCCTCTCGAAATGTTTTCAAAAATCTTTTAAACTCAGTTCTTATACAGCAATGCCATTGTTTTATAAAAAATAATAAAAAAAAATAATAAATCAGTACGGGTATGTAAAATAAAATCCCGCTCTGAAAACGATCCCTTTGAAATCCTAGGGTTCCTTAAATTCAAACCTACAACGTGGCATCATTTCAGACATGGATCAACGTTAATTACTGATACGATAACATTTGCTTAACGTTGGCTTTTCTTGCTTGCTCGTCTTTTGACTTCGATCATAAACTTTAACAGGTCGTTTTTTCAAGCAATTATGTAAGGTCGTATAGTTTCTAAACACAACGTTTTTTTTAAACAAGATCTGGTAGGAAAAGTATTACAAAATAAGGTCGTCAGGTCACCACACCAAGTTTACTTTATTTCACTTCCTCAAAGGAACGGTCACTACAACGTCAGCTTCACCTTATTAAAAAATAAACAGAATATTGTTGTCAAAAAAATAGATGGAAATGCAGTGTGAGATTATAAACACAGTTTATTAAGTGAGCCTCGTGTATGATGCACCATCAAGACACCTGTAAACAAGCACACCAAACAACAATCATAAAAACTGTAGGAATGTTACCTGGATATTTTGTGGCAGACTAGCATAATCTGCCCTGCAGTGTAAACTCAGGCCCTGTGCTTCCTCTTGAGCCTTCAGATGCTCAGCCCAAGAGAAAGACTGAGGAGAGGTGAAGAGAAGTCGGGTCTTCAGACTCCAGTCAGCAGGATATTCTCTGCATACTTCAGAAGGCGGTGCAGCGCAAATCTCAGGACCCTGTGGACTCTAGTTAAGAGTAACAGAATAAGCCGTCTTTTAAGATCATGTACCCTAAAAAAGGAATCAGTGCATTAAACATAGCGTTACTTCACCTTCAAAACGGGATTGGGGGTTTCTGTTTCAAATAGATCATCTTCGAATAGAGCATCTTCTTCAGAAAAAGATGGTTTCTGTGGATGTCAATAGAACAGAAACAGCGCATTTAACTATTTCACAAAAATAAAAACATTTCAGCTAATGATTTTGATAACCAAGACATTTTGTAAACACAGCCTACATAACATTTATCTGTTAACCTTCAATGATTAACATTTGCAAACGTGAAAACAATAGTTACTGACATATGCTACGTTAAATGGTAACTATGTAATCCAGCTCCATGTTTAAAGAGACTAGTGGAGGCTCTTTATACCCAACAACCTGTCCTTTTATGTTTGCGGGAGCTCAAAAATACCTTATTGAGATTTTCGGTCTGTAAATTCCTCTCGAGAAGGTCTGTGAAAGAGGCTCTACTCCTGCAGTTTTGTCCCCCCGGCTCTGTCCCCTCTCTCGGACCGGTTAGAGTCTGTTTACACTCGGAAACATCGTCGGTGCTCGACACAGCTCTCTTTTTCGGGCTGCTGTAAGTGTTTTCTATGTTAGCAAAAGGGTTTCTGCGCTTCACCCCGCCACCTGTGCGGCCCTGGCCTCTCAGCAGCAGAGGTCCTGGAGAAAAAGGCCGGAGCTCAGTCAGACCCGATGCGGGAGATCCTGTAAGGCCGCCGCGGGCCCCCTCACTCCGGGCCCGCTTTCTCCTCATTCGGAGAACATCGGACGGCTTTTTAAAGCTTGGGGAATAGCAGCCTTGCTCCGACATCGTAAGGAACGTTATAAACAGTATTTTTAAAATCAACTGAAGTATCTTTACTTGAGAATAACAGCACCCTGTTCCGATCAGCCAGTCTGTCCCGTCTTTTGCTTTGTTTTGTTTCCCTCTCCTTCCAAAATTCGCGCGTGACGCAAACACGTGACGACGTGACGTAGCGGCGTCTTCAGTAAGAGCGCCACTCACCGAGAACAAGAAGTGAAACGAGAGAACGCAAGTGCGCCACATGGACAAAAGTATTGAGACACGACTATTTCCCAAGGTTTGTGCTAGGCCCCTTACTTCCAATAAAGAGCTATCTTAATGTTTCAGCATAGTAAGACATTTTGGACAACGACATGCTTCCAACTTTGTGTTTGGAAGCATGTCGGTCAGTAAGGAGCAGTTCAGGATGCATTTCACTGTGTGTTGTACTTGTATGACTATATAAATAAATAAATAAAGAATCTTGAATCTTGAAATCTTGTGGAAAGACTTCCAACGGACGTGGTTAGAGCTGCTGTGTTAATGTCATCAAAGTCTCTGCTGGTGTAAGGCGCCCTAATACTTTTGTCCATATAGTGTAAATATCCATTGGCCTTCAAATCTTTGTGTTGGTGTTCACAATGCATTCCTGAGATACAGGACTAACCTCAGAGCTGATTCCCCTATTTATCTCTGTCACAATCAGAAAAAGTGATAGGCACACCTGCGCCTACACCTCAAAAACTCCTGATCTAACTAAGGCCTGCAATCTTATTTTTATAAGAGCAGACTTTGTAATATTATTAAGATTGTTTAAGGTATTTTTTCCCATATTTCAAGAAATCTTATCAAGTGTAAATATCTTACTGCACGGACAGATAATTTCATTTGTTTCTAGTCTAAAGATTTCTTTAAATAAAAAAAAAAACCCAATCTTTATATACAATATAAGAGCAAAAAAAATCTGCTCTTATATAGTATATTATTCTCAAAACAAGATCAAAAAGACTTTTTGCAGTATAGAGACAGGTCCTGGACAACTAATCTAGAAACTACTACATAGTAACATAGAGATGAAAACATGAAGCGCAGGCTATGGCTAAATAAACACACTTGATCAATGAATCAGGGCAGTGTAACTGAGAAAGAAACGTGCCGACTTCAGGAGACAAGAGCTGATGTCATTCTGCCTAAAATTGCTGTGCAGTTCTGAACTTGTTATTGGAGAGAAAATAAGAAAGAGGCCCATATTTAAAAAGAAAACCCACTGCTACAGTCTTGCACGACCATGGTGGGTATAGTATTTCAGTAACTGACTGAAGGTTGGTGTTTTAGGGTACAGGTATCACTCATAATACTCTTTAACACTTCACCACCTCAAATGCATGAGCAGTCTGTAGTTTTCCTAAGAGCGCTGAGATACTCTAGTATTGTGGGCTCTCAGAAGCTGAGGAAGGGGCGTTCTGTCTGATTCATATTTGGATGGGAATTGTGTTGTGAAGGTTTTAACCCACCTCTACTTGAATACAGTCAAATGTAGCTGGATCTAAAAGCACAACCCGAAAGAGGGAGCCTGTATTCTCTGCACTACATATTGTGCTGGAATTGTTTCAGCTGATTTGCCCAGATGGCCTTTCTTTTATCTGACGTTAAATGCGTCAGTATCGAGAAACTTACCAATCCCGGGTTTCCTGTCATGATTTCTCTCCTGTCGCCTTTCTATTTTCCTATCCTATGGCGGTGATTGGAATCAGGGGTCACAATGTCTGCAGCCCAAATATAACCAGTTTGTTTACTGCCCCTCTACATTTATTTGAAAACGACTAATTTTGCATTTCATGAAACGTTTTGCTTATTTATTTATTTTCTTACGTATTTATTTATTATCTATCTAAAAAAAAAACTTTGGACACTTACAGTCTTACTCTATGCTTTCTTTACTTTCGGCTTAATCTCTGACTTTTCTGTGACATTTGTAAGGAACCATGTGCAATACTAAACATAAATGCTTTATGGTGAAAACTGGCATCTGTGGATGTTTTAAAGGTATCCCGTTTAAGCCTAATGACTGATCATATTTTAAACAGGCCTAGTACATTTGCAAGAACAACAAAAGAACATTTTATATACATCAAGAAATCTAGAATTATATTATCTTATTAAATAGAAATAATTCTTGAGACTCAAGCAGTACTTAATGCCTGACTGTAAAGCACTCTTAATCTGGATTTTCTGGAGCTTTCAGAGAGTGTACATTATATTATATGACGTTGTATTACAAGACAAGACACACTTTAACAATTACATTGAATTATAGAAGGTCTAGAAAATCCTTCTTGTCAGCTACTTAAGTCTTATCTTTGAAACCTTTCTCAAAGGTACTTTAATAACAGTTTAATAACAGTTTAATACGTTTTATATAACAGTTTAACAACAGTTTGTTTACAAAAAACAGCTATTCTATTTTATTTGGGTATGGTAGATTAATAATCAAAATGAAGGGATCATTGGGATAAATCAGATCCGTTCAAGAACTCCTTCTGAAGACCTCCTCCTCCTTCCAGCCCCTCATACACCCCTGATGTGTCAAGCGCTTAGATTAATGGACGTGTGCCGGCTCTCGCCACAGTTAATTTGGCCCTGTTTATCATTATCATCCGTGATTAATCACAGTTCGAAATCTGCAAGCCGAACACAACTGAAATGACAGGAGACGAGAGGTTTTGATGCAGACAAGTCGTCAGAGGTTAGCGCCCTGCATATTGATTCTGTAGGCTGTCAGCCATGATGCTGAGACGCACCGTCCACTTGATGAATGGCCTGTAATTGCTGGTGAGAGCCCTTGACCCTTAATCAGTCTTAAGCTAAACTGTGTGAGAATATGGAGATTAGGCTGGAAAATCACTAGGAAATATTAACGGAAGGTCTAAAGATCGGAGCTGAATTCCAAAGACGAAATCGCTGCGTTTTGCCATATTTGTAACTTTGAACCCAAGAGTAATAATTCTGTAATGATTATTAATTATTTGATGTAAGTGATGCGATTCTAAATGTGTGGGACTTCAAGTACAGGCCCAGAAACTGGTGGTTTAAGAGGTTAATAATAATAATTATTATTATCAAAACCTTGTAAATCCACCACTTCAAAAATGCTAGATGCCCTTGGCATTATATGAACAGTTAATTCGTGCCTGATGTTACTATAGAATAACTCCAGAATCACATGGGAAAAAAAAACATTAGATACATTAAAACTTCATTACAATAGCAATGTGACTTTTCACAATGTGACTGAGATCTTTTAGTGCTACTAGTCTACAGATAGAACAGGATGTTTTGAAGTCAAGTCATGCATGAACACAGCACAGCAGACAGTGTGAGCTCTCTAGCCACCAGGTGTAAGTGCTTTGGAATCACAGATATCAGTTTGGTTTGAAAAGTGCTGGGGAGTGCAGTGTTTGTGCTGCAGTTATCTACGTTTTGGACTTCACCGTCAATGGCACAATCATAGGGGTCCTGGCCAGCAGCACACCCAAAGTCATAGTTTCCCTTCAGTGGGCTCCTCCTTAACCTCATACCGACCACTGGGCCACTCGTGGTTTTCACTGTACTGTTCAAGGCTGCGGCAATCTTTGGTAAATTCAAAAAGCGCCATGGACAAAATGGGCCATCACTAAAAGTGGAGAGGAATTGATGCCTGTGCTGAAAAACACATAGGACTGATGGTGGTTTTCCTTTTGGTGAAGAGCCATGTATGTGATTGAATCTGAAATGAAAAGGACATTTCTTTGCTGGACATTAAAGATTCCCTTAATAAAATCGAACATAACAGTGAGTCTATTTTAAATGAAGGGGTGTAACGTTTCGCTGCAGTTGAAGCATCTGTTCTGCTAGAGTAAAGGCTTTTGCAGCTAGACAGTGTGCGTGTCTTTAGACTTTTATATGCTTGGTGTTGATGTCTTTATAATAGTGGAACAGTGGTAAATCTGGGACGGATACGTTTTCTTTTCGTACAGTTTTGCTTTACAATGGCTTACATGTACCTCTTGGCTTTGAATGGATCGTAAAAATGCTCATCTATGTTACTGTCCTAAACCAATTTAAACTATTGTTATTATTGTCTATGGGTTTCAGTGGGTTCGTAACAATTTCGTATTCATATAATTTGAAGCCTGTCCTGACTTAGAATGATGCATTTCACATCAAAGCGCTGAAAAATGACTTAGTTTACATTTATATCAGGCTTTAATTATGTAATCTTTTTTTAAATCCACTTTAAAGCAAGCAAAACTTTCGCTTTTCATTCTTTTGTTCTGACTAAAATTTACTAAGGATGAATAACTGCAGTTTTTTCTCGGCACAGGTTTATTTTAAACTGAGCTCTAATTGCTGTAAATAGCTTCCATTTCACATTAGACTACCTAAGGCTTAATGTCTCCTCGCTGTTGTTTTAATGCAGTTGTTCCGCTTTCTCTCTCTCTCTCTCTCTCTCACAGACACACACACACACACACACACACACACACACACACACACACACACACACACA